>JABFAF010277989.1:3905-20400 GCA_013677275.1 Gossypium schwendimanii | reverse complement strand
AAAATTTATGGATCTAAATTTTGAGTTTTGTAACTTGAGTTATAATTAAATTAGTGACTGTTGTGCAAGTGCACAGCATTATGGTAAATAGTGAAATAAATTTTAAAAGAAAATTTTTATGCTCCGAACTGATTAGTTAAATCAGATAATGTCTTGTGCTCGAATCCGGCAACAGTCTCCGGTAAGGGGTGTTACAGTTTATACCTAGAAAATATGAAAGAGTAAAAATTTGCAATGAAACAATTTTGGGACAATTGCAGTGATGTGACTTTGAAAAATCACCAAGGATAGTATAAAATGAATTAGAGAGTGAATGATATACAGAACTAAAGCTTATCGAGTCTATTTTCATAGAAAAATAATGGTGTGCATAATGGAATTTTATATTCTGAGATATTTGAATTTTTGTTAGAAAGGGTCAGAATAGTTTTTGAAGTCCCCTGTTTTAAATTTAAAAAATCATTAAAAATTGTAAAAAAATAATTATGAGTTATAATTTATATTTCTATATTCTTTAGTGAGTCTATTTTCTGTAGAAATAAGTAAGAACATCATATGAAAATCATATGATGAGAAAATTTATTTTTAGTGAATAAAGGTCAGAACCNTCAGGCAGTGAAATAGGGGAGACTTTAATGAATATACTATACTAATTGGCTAATCCAAAAATTTTGAAAATTTTATGGTAAGATAATATATGAGTCCAGTTTTAGGAAAATTTACAGATCTAAATTTTGAGTTTTGTAACTTGAGTTATAATTAAATTAGTGACTACTGCGCAGGTGCACAGCATTATGGTGAACTGTGAAATAAATTTTAAAAGTAAATTTTTATGCTCTGAACTGGTAAGTTAAATCAAATAATGCCTCGTGCTCAACTCCGGCAATGGTCTCGGGTAAGGGGTGTTACAGTAGGGGCTTGGTTTCAATACACAGGCCTACAATGTTGCAACCAACCACAGGGGGTATGTCATGACACAGGAGGGTGGTGTCATGACATCAAGGGCAGTTTCACTCCAAAACTTGTTTTTAGCTTCTGTCTTTGACGTTGAGACATCAGTATCTTGGTGTCGCAACATAGGCATTAGCTTTTGCCCGAATAAGCATCTTTAGCTCCTGGCTTAACCTAGAAGCTCACTTTACCTTATTTAGATATATAAAATGTAATAAAAACTAGTAGAAAGCATAAATTACTACTTTAAGTATGAAAAACTACTAGAAAGCTAAAGTTATGTGTAAAAAATGTATAAATAATAGTGTAATTCATGGCAGATCACACCCCCACACTTAACTTCTTGCTTGTCCTCAAGCAACCAAAACACATATATTGAAAAAAAAATAACTTGACTACCTCCGGATATACTAATGTCCAGAGTGTGAATACTGCAGTAAAAGATATAGATATATGAGGCAGTATTTGCAAGTATACGGGTCTAGTTGTAATATAGTTACAACAAAGTAGGTAAGCACTCCGAGGATTGTACCCAATAGAGGCGAGTGCTAGATCAATCTTAACCTAAACACTAAAAGATCTAATTAGTACTTTAATTTAGTTACAGTACGAAAGTAAAGTAAAAGGATTTTTTAAGGATTTTATAATAAAATAACATAAAGAAATAAAATTCAAGAAATTAAAAAATAGGATAAATCAAATCTAATTATGGGTGATTAGCTCGCTTCGATAATTCCCATCAACTGTCACTTCGAGTTCCTCATCAATCAACTAGTCACTATCGCACTAGGATCTTCTGATCTTCTACTCAAAATAACGAGTCAACAAGAAATACTTATCTTTCGACCTCACAGTCTAAACTGGTTTGGGGTGAAGGTGTTCACTTATAGGCCATACCAATTTTGGGTGAATTCCTACCTTGATCATTTCCTAAGGTTGTTAGGCCTATGGTTTTAAGTTCTTCATTTCCCAAACAACTGATTCATTGAGTAAACCTACAAAACAGTTAATGGATCGTACCTCCACTCACTAATCCCCTATAGAAGGATTAGTTCCACTTAACTTGTTGCTTGTCCTCAAGCAACCAAAACACATATATTGGAAAAATAAATTAATATGAAAATGATTTAATTTCTTTATTTAAACAAGCAAAAAATTAGTGAAGATGATGTAAATAAGAACCTCACACCTAAACTCCCCGACATTTAACTTTTTGCTTGTCCTCAAACAAACCAAGTCTAGACACATAGCATATAATAATAAGACGTCCCTTGGATTTTATTTTTACTAAGAATATGATTGTTAAATATTAAAGGTATAATAATCATTATGGCACATGTAACTTAATCTTGATAGTTCGATGCCTTGAAAATTTTTAAAGTAAATTGGTATTAGTTTACAAAGTTACATTACTAACAAATTAGAAATAATTATCATGGCCAAATGTTTAATGATATCACCATTAACATAAATCAAGCAAATATGTAGTAGACACAATCATGTGAATCCAAAACATTCATTAAATAAATTTGTTAGCAGTTCCAGAAGATTAAGCACAGTTAACACTTGAGTCACATTAGTCTTCTAGGCTTGTAACATTTTGAGGATTAGGACGGTATGAGTTCAAAGAAAGATATGGCTCCAAATAGTTCAAACATTAGAAATAGTTAGACACATGACATTGTTCCCTCTCTTCCCCCTTTATGTCCCATCCAAACCCGCCGCCTTTTGTCTCCCTCTCTCACCTACCTTATCTTTCCATGTAGGAAGATACAATATAATACTAGCACTTATGGTCGGCTAAACGAGTTCTGATGCACTGATGAATGAGTTTTCTCACTTTTGTGACTTTTGTTTTGTTACTTTGACTTTTTACTCTTTTCTCAGTCAAAGTGCTTTTATTTATGTTCTGTACTATTTTTTCTTGTTTTTACTTTTGACTTTTTTCTTGATTTTTCCTTGTTGCACATTTTTTCCTGACCTATAATCATTGTATCACATTATTTCTTCCTTTTTCAGCTCTTTTCTTTTAAACTACCATAATGTATCTACCTAAACCCTCAATATATATGGTCTGACGTCTATTTTGAAATGTATTAAAGGACCAAGGATAAAGAAGAGTTTAAGTTTTCAATTTATGTGTGGTCTTTGGGTACCAATTTTTGTAGGTTCATCAAAAAGGAGTTATCATGCTTAAATAAGGAGAATAGTGATTCATAGCTGATAACTCTTGAAAAGAGTTATACTTCATGCCTTCAGATCTAGCTAATTGCATTTTAGGACATTCCATTAGTATTTTTCTTGTTTTAGCATTATATTAAGAGCTTGGACTATACTTAAATGTTAGTTATTTTTAATTGCTTATGGAAGGGTTGTGTGTGGTGCATTGGTAGGTGCAGGATGAGGAACAAGAAGTAAAGAAGTGAAGGTTTGCTGGGGAAAAGGGTTGGATAGTTTATCAACATAAATGCCATGGCAATGCCGGGAAGATGCCTAATCAGCATTCCAAGCGAACTGGTCTTAGGCCCAAGAGAACTTGCACCAAATATAATTACCTGAAAAAGAGAAAAGAAAATCATGGCCCGTTGGATACCAGATATAACTACCTGAAAAGAGGGAAGAAAATCATGGATTGTTGGATTTACTATAAGGAAAACGATTATAAAACCCAAAGGGGGAAAACCTGAAGGGAGCAGACAACCAAAGGGAAGATCCTTATACAGAAAAATAAAAGGTAGTGGCTAAGTAGAGACGACTAGAGGAAGACAAAGTCCCTCTCAGCCACCACAGGACACTGCATCACTGGAGTGTAGGTTGGATAATCAGAAGTTATCTTCCCGAAGTTCTTCCATTATTTCTTGATTACTCATCATAAATTGATTTGATGAAAATGATGTTAAATGATATTTTGGATTTACATTTTAATTGCCAACCTATGAGCTAAATCTCATAGGGTTGGGATTACATGATGAAACTCTTATTTTCTTCAATGACTAAAGCCTAGATCTGCTTAAATACATATTTCATTCAATGGTTCTTTATAAAATTACATATTTGCAAACTCTAGACATAGATAGATGTACCGCATGCTCATTAAATTAATCTAATTCTAACAAGGATAGGTTAATGAGATTGAAATTGAATGAAATAAGAAAGTGTTTAACCAAATACTTATAGCAGTGTTCATACGAAAAGTTTAGGTGTTTTTGGTTTCGAACTATGAACAAAGTCAATGTGGGAATTTCATTTGGGACTAGACCTTTTAAACTGTTATTTTGGATTTGGAACTTTGATTTTAGTTTACTCTTGTTATGGATGATGTATATTATGCTTGTTTGATATACTTATTTTAAAAGAAGTTGATAAGTGGTTGAAATGTGATTTAATGGACAGAAGATTATACTACAGCTATTAGCATGTTTCAATTGACCAAATAATTCATTTTGTGCATATAGGTTCTTTAAAAATGCATGGTTTGTTGATTTGGTAAGTTGTGTAATTACTTTTGATTCCAACGCTATATACAAGTATGTAATCTTTACTTAGAGATTCAAATTATGCAATGATGTGTTATGGAGGTTATGAGCATGTTTTAAATGTGTTCAAACTTTAAATTGTTGAATTGCATGTCTGTTTGCTGTAAAAAGGCATGGGACGTCAAGACGACGTTCAAACGTCGTCAGGAGGTAGAAATAGCATCGGGACGTCCTTCTCACATCGTCAAGACAAGCAAGCCTCTATAGTGCACGTTGCGACATGCAGCATGACGTCGTCTTGACGTGGTGCAAATTGGTTTTTCCCAACTTTGTAATTTATTCCCTAGACTTAAGTAATGCTAGTAGATCCCTAAATGGTTACTAAAGTCCCTAAAAATGCATACCTTGGTATTTCAAGTGTTTAATTTCGTAACTCCATAGATAAAGTTTGTATACATTTTAATTTGGCACTTTTTCATCCAATACGATTTAGTCTTTTAAACTCTAATTTCTAAATTGGCTAAAAATTAGTATTCAGATTAAGATAATTTTTTCAATAATATGGTTAGTAGCATTTTAGAGTTGTAATGTACTCTATAATTGTCATTGATTGAATGTTTGCTTTCATTTGTTGCGTGTGAGATAGAATGTGATGTATTTCGAGTCACTTCAGTGACTACTGTCATGTTTCGATTCCGAGTTGGACTATCTTGATTAGGTTTCGAATGCCACACATTAGGTTCTAGGTAAGAGTTCATGCTATGATTCAAAAAAGCACAGAAAAGGAGATTACCGTCAAATTACGGGGGCGTAGGATTGGGCTTAATGTGTTGTCCAACAAACTCTATAGTCTTTGAAAATCGGTTCAATCGTTCCAATTGATAGATTTGGAAAATGACTACTACCTTGTGAAGTTTAAAGTGAATGAATATTACAATAAGGATTGCTGAAAGGACAATGAATAATTTTTTGCCAATATCTAGTTATCGAACCCTGGTCGAAATACTTTTCAACATCACAAGAGTATCCCCATTAGGTGGTTGTTTGGATCCATTTGTCAGAGTTCTCTAGGGCCATGTATAAGTGGATTTTATTGAAAACGGTGAGTAATATTATTGGTCAAGTGATTAAGGTAGACGATAGTATTGATAATAGGACTCGAGGTAATTCCGCTCATTTGGCGATTAGTATTGATCTTAGACAACCCCTCATTTTGAAGATTTGTGTTTATGGAAAGATTCAAAGAATAGAATATAAAGGATTGCCTAATGGTTTTTTTTTTTTTTACTGTGGCCTATTTGGGCACATTAATAAGACCTATCCTAACACTAGTCGACAGAAGGAGAAGAATAATGAGGTTAAAATTCTATTTTTTAAGCAACCTTCAATGATGGAATTGAACCATAGAGCTGAGGAAAAGGCTTTTGGTCCGTAGATGGGGGTTTCCCGGAACCTTTGGTGGCCATCAAAGAAGCTTATGAATATTGAAAGTGAGAAGAGTCCTTAATCAAGATAAGATTGTTCTAATATTATTGTTGATTTGAAAGATAATTCGAGAGAAATAGAGGCTAATATCCCAGAGGGGATATTCGATACAAATATTATTCCTAATGTTTCTCAACTAGTTTTTAACGTTGAAAAGGGGACTGGGCTTGGATTGAAGTTGGATAAAGAGAAAGGCAAAGGACCAACTTATCATTGATGAGAATTGTAATCCAAATGCGTTGAGAAGGGAGGATGGGCATGTTTCAAATGTTCAACCAAAATTTCTTAAGGGCGAAGCTTCAACATCTTTTCCACCTGAGATTAAAATAGTGAAATGGAGTAACATTCACAATAGTCCAAGATGATTTTGGGTACGAATCCAAGCTAGGCCAAAAGGTTGGTTTCAACATCGAAAGTGTTGCGTGCCCTTTCTGAGTCAATTAGTGTGGTTAGCGACGAAGTAGAGACTCAACATGAGGAAGACGTAGACGTGGAAACTCCATATAATGTGGGTAAAAATATGCAGAATTAGGTTTGAACAGATTTTCATCATCTTTTTTCTTTAAATTTTCTTGAATCTTATTATTTTCGCTTGGAATTGTCAGGGACACATTAATCCTCAATTTCATTTCATTATTAAGTAATACATAAGAGAATTTTATATTGATATAATAGTTTTATTGGAGACTCGATTGAGTAGTATCAAAGCTGATTTGGTAATTACTTAGATTGGTTTTGAGCCCTCTTATTGAGTAGAAGTGAAGGGGTTTGCAAGTGGCATATGGGTATTATGAAATGACTCAATTCAAATTGATATCATTTCTAATCATTTTCAATTTTTTCATATGGGTGTAAAGGTGATTAGTAATGGTAAATTTTTCAAATTGAGTATTTTGTATGGTAGTCCCAATTCGACAAGGACACAAGAATTGTGGTGTTGTTTAGATTGGCTTGCAAGTAGCATTATTGCTCCATGGCTTCTTACAACCGATTGGAATGCAACTTAGGTTAGAAGATTATAAAAGGGCTAAAGATGGTTCTACAAAGCTGTGCCACAAATTTGAAACTTTTGTTTTCAACAATAGTTTACAGGATATGAATTTTTTAGGGCCTAAGTTCATATAGAGTAGAGGGGAAACTTTTGACAGAATAGATAAGGCTATTTGTAACATTGACTTGAATCTGACTTTTTTGAAATATAAAGTCCAACACCTTCATCGTTTGAAGTCAGATCATTGACCTTTATTAAAAAAATTGGATGGTGAATTAAAGCATAGGATGAAGAGACCTTTCATATCTTTTGCAATGTGGCTTTTGCATGAATCTTTTCTTGATTTTGTTAGATTGAATTGGAATGACACAGGGAGCATAGTAGAGACTATTTGTTGAATTTTTCAAGCATTGGAATAAGGATGTTTTTGGAAATATAATTATGCGAAAAAGGAAGATTAGTGTGCAGCTCAGAGGAGTGCAAAATGCTATAGACATCCGTCCTATTAGAAATTTCTGAAAGTTGAAGTTGAGACTTGATCAAAGTTGAAGTTTATTGTGGATATGGAGGAACACTTTTGGAAACAAAAGTCAAGGTGTGATTAGGTGGTTAATGGTGATAGAAACGTAAAGTATTTCTTTCATGCTATAGATCATCGTAGAAGTAACAGAATTGAGGCACTCCTACTTAGTGATTGGCAATAATGTTTTGATTTTGAAACCCTTAAACTTGAAGCTGTTAACTATTACTTTAAGCCTTATTCGGTGAAAAGTACGGTTGTTGGTGGCTTACAGAATGGTGACATGTTTCCTAGCCTTACAGAAATGGATCATGGTGGACTTTCTAATGAGATTAATATTGCTAAAGTGAAGGAAGCGTTGGATACTATGGCCCCTCTAAAAGCATCAGGTATTGATGGCTTGCACGCAAATTTTTTTAGAGTCTGTGGGATATGATGGGACTACTGTATGTCATATTGTTAAAGACTCCTTTAATAGTAAATCAATTGACTTAGAGATTAACAAGTCTTAATTTTGTTGATTCTGAAACTTGGACCACCAGAGTTGCTATCTCAATTCCAACCATTAGTCTTTGCTTAGTTCTCTACAAAAGCATCACAAAGGTTATAGTGCACAGACTGAAACTAGTTTTGCCAAAGCTCATTGCTCCTAACCAAGAAAGTTTGTTGTTGTTAGATTTATCATTGATCACATCCTGATTGCACAAGAGGCTTTTCATTCTATGAAAACAAAACAAGATTAAAATGGTTGGATGGCAATCAAAGTGGACCTTGAGAAAGCATATGATCGTGTTCATGGGATTTTTTGGAAGAGATGCTCAAGTATGTAGAGTTTCTTTCAGATCTTTATGAGTTGTGTACAAATTCTCTGGAATGGAGAGTTCATTTTGGAGTTTAAACCTACTAAAGGAATTCAACAAGGTGACTCGCTATCACCACATCTTTTTGTACTCTGTAAGGGAAAGTTAGGCTATTGTATCCAGAAGGCACTTTCGAATGATTTATGGAAACTAATTAGATTATCAGTGGACAGACTCCCTATTTCTCACCTCTTCTTTGTAGATGATTTAGTTCTTTTTTGCAAGGCAAATATGGAGCAATCGAGTATTATTGAAGATTTTATTTTAAAAATTTATTTTTTATGCACCGAATGAACATGCAAAAGACTCAAGTTTTTTTCTCAAAAAATGTTGATAATACTAAAAACACAATTAGTAGACAATTCGGGGTTAGTCCGGTGATGAACTTGGGCAAATATCTCAAGGTGACACTATTTCATAAAAGGGTTATGAATATGACTTATGTGTTTCTATTAGGTAAGATTAAAGCATGGAAATTTGGTTAGGATGATAAGCTTTTGCTTTAGCTAAGAGAGTGACACTTGCTAAATCAATTATGAATGCAATCCCGATTTATTTCATGCAATCTGCTCTTTTTCCTTCGAGTATTTGTAAGGAAATTGAAAAGTTGATTTGAAAGTTTATTTGGGGGTCGATGACATCAACAACTAAAACTACTTTATTAAATTGGGATAAATGATGACAACCCTATGATCGAGGAGGTTTAGCTTTGAAGCGTATTCATGAGCAGAATAGGTCATTTATTTTGAAGCTTGGTTTTGTAATGTTATCTAACTTGGACTCTTACTGAGTACAAATCTTGCACACAAAGTATGATTTAGATGGAGGGTGTTCGTTGAATATAGCACGAAGGAATTGTAGCTATGTGTGGAGATCATTGTCTACGGTTTGGATGGATTTGAGGAGGAGTGTGTTTTGTAATGTTATCTAACTTGGACTCTTACTGAGTACAAATCTTGCACACAAAGTATGGTTTAGATGGAGGGTGTTTGTTGAATATAGCACGAAGGAATTGTAGCTATGTGTGGAGATCATTGTCTACTGTTTGGATGGATTTGAGGAGGAGTGTGTTTTGGCAGCTTGGTGATGGTTGCAACACTAAATTTTGGACGGACATATGGATTTGTGAACTAGGTCCTCTAATTGATTCTTTCATTGTTGGAGAATTGGCTTTCAAAGAGGCTAGCATATATGCCATGACTACTGTTACTAGGGAATGGAATTGGGACTGTTTTGAGAATGAGTTACCACAAAACTTTTTATCTTGTATTGCAAGCATTTGACCCCTAAGAAATGATGTTGGCCTTGGTAGATTTACAGTTACGAATGGCTATAAGACATGAGTTCAAGGCGAGTGGACTCTAAAAGAAGAAAATTGGTATTTAGCTTGAAAATTTAGAGACTTGCGAGAGTATTCGAAGTGGTGCCGCAGAGGTATGTGTTGGAAAAAAATTCAGTTTGAAAATTACTTTCATGTACATCGAAAAATTAAAATTTTAAAAATCGACTCGGTTTGTAATTTTTATAGCAACAAACCTTAACTGAATTTGTACTTGTGTTTTCGGCTTAGCGGACATTCGTTATTCTCAACTTTCAACCAAATGATATTCTCCGCTATTCTCATACCACAAATTACTTTAAGTGTGAGCTCAATCCAATTGAATCAAAACACAAAACTAGAAAAAGTTTTCTCTCCTTTTGGGGCAAAAAACAAAAATTCTCTCTTCTTAATAGAAACCAATAAAATTGTTGTTCTGGAAAAATATATGTAATAGTTAAGAATATAATTTCTTTATTTTTTGGCAAAATAACAATCTCTTAAAGTTGTGTAAATAGCTCTATCGGTGCCACTATTTATAGGAGGAGAAAATAGAACCCTTATTAAGTTGTAGTGGTTTATTCCAAATAGAAAAACAACTTCTTACTTAGAGTAGGAGAGAGGTGGATGGCACAACCTAGTACTCTTACTAGGGTTGATGATGTCCATGAAACTAACTAAAAATTTGACTAAGGCAAGTGCACCTATCAATTAATATTATAGCTACAATGAGGAAAGATATCGTTTCCACAAAGACCAAAAGTACTAGTAATTATTGTCTTTCTATTATTTAATTGAATAATTCAAGTGATTAATTAAAAACTAAAATCAACTAAATTAATTACTAACGAACACGACAAAGAAAAAAAACACAAAAATAATCTATTAATAACCAAGAAACAAAACGATACCCAGTAAAGAATTCATCTAGATTTCATCTGTCACTATCAATCTAAATTACGCAATTTCTTTACTTAGTATCTTGATCCGAAAAATCCCTAAATTATGCAAATATCTCTTTCGAGCATAAGAGAAATTGACTCTAGGTTGACTAATTGAAATTTCTTTCTAATTAAAATCTCTATTATTGCATTGACTCGTGCTATGGATTCTCCTATTAAATTTGACTCTAACTCGATAGATTTATGTCGTCCTATTTCTAGGATTACATGCAACTCCATTCAATTACGGAAGATCTACTCTTAAATAGGGTCTATTCAACCATCAATTTAAGCACATCAAATATGGATTAATAATCTAGAAATATCAAACCAAGAATTATGCACACATAATTGAGAATAAGAAACTAAGTATTTATTCTGTAAAATAAAAATCGAACGATAGAATCCATCATAGGGTTCATCTCCCTTAGGTATTTAGAAAATTAGTTCATGCTTGAAAATAAAAATATCCAAGATATAGTATAACTGAAAGAACTAAAGAAACTCATGATAACTTCCAAAGATATCAACTGGGAATCTTCAATATTGACGGAAATCTACTTCAGAATAGGCTTCAATGGTATTTTTTGAGTTGTTTTCTTAAATATTCTACAACGGTTCACTCCGATCTTCTTATTTTTGTTATATATACGTCTTAGAATGCCTGAAAAACCTAAAAATCATGATTTTTCGAAGTTTGGTGTGAAATCCTGTGAAAACGACATAGCCTACCACCCACCCGTGTAGGTTACACAATCATGTGGCCAGGTCATCTAAAATGGTCCAGCCCGTGTGGCTCATGTAGATTGCTCCGATTTTTTTGTTTTCTCTCATTTTTCACTCTTTTTGCTCCTAAGTGCTCTATTAATCATCAAAACATGAATTTAAAGGATTAGGAGCATAAAATTCACAATTAACATCGAATAATCACCTAAGAATGCATTAAGAATAAAGTTAAAACATGTTACTTTTAGCACTTATTAGTTGTCACCGCCTTCATGTTACATGAGGGGTTTTGGGCCTTTCTCACATTAGGTCCAATTACGAGTACTTCTTGGGCCTTTTTTATCCAGTACTCTGTAATGTAGTCCAACCTGATTTAGTTTTCTTATTTTCCAAAAATAATTTTCTCATCCCTATTTTACCCCCAACAAAATTTTAATGATTTTGCCCCTAGTAAAATTTTGAGAAAATATGTTCAATATTTCACAACTCAACATGTTCACTATGACCAATTGATTTATTTTTATTTTTGGGCTTCAAAACTTTACAATAACATAAACTCATTCTTCCGATCATTTTTTAAGTAATCCATACAGGATTGCAAATTTCCATTTTCATTTTTGGAAACCTACATTAATTTCAAAATGATTTCATTTCTCCATTTCGAAGAAAACTATAATCATTCCTAAATGTTTCTCATTTCTTTTTTTTATTCATTTTGTTCACTTATATTCAAACAAGCAATTCATTTCTAGTTTCAACGAGCTAGCGGAGGGACCGATTATACATATGTAGTTGAGGCTTAAATGATTTATAATTAAGTTCCAGATTTTTGCCTAGTAATTATAAAATCATTTAGTCACGAAGTCATTTCACTATAGTATTGTGACTGAGCTCTTCCCATCGACATACCATTACGAAAGCAACTACTCAGTACTCGTCCAATCATCTTGCCATTAGTGTGTTACCCTTATAGGATATCCTTTATCTCTTTGAGATAATATTTGTTCTCCCAATATGATCATATTCTATCTCATGGTAACCATTACATATTTCTTCATGAAAAGTCAATAACTATAAAATAGTGATCAAGTCATTCATCACGAAGACAGACGATCGATGGCCACGTTTACTTTTCATCAACCATGTAATGACAATGAAAGGATATCATTTACTCATGTTTTAGGCTATGAATTCCATTGTTGTGAATGACGCTACATACTACAAAAGTCGTACACCCAAGCACCAGCTATCGGTTCCTTATCTATTTGGACTCAGGCTTTTACTTACATCAAATGTACAAATCACGCATACATAGTCCGCCATCCACTCAAGATTCAGGTATGCCACACTATGAATGTCACAATGGAATAAATCCATAAACGGATTCAGGATCTATTCTACTTGGGTCCTATCCGATGTACTGTTAGTCCAGTCAGTCACATCTATGTCTCTATCTTCTAAGAGTCATCCGCTCTGATGCTTAAGACAAGGCATCTCCCCAATTAGATTTAATAGGTGACATATTAGTCTTTCAATTTTCTGATTATACTAAAGACATGTTTAGGTTCGTCTACTAATACAAGTTGTCTTTCCGTACAACCAATGAGTAACATTTGCGTCCATTTTATTTTGCGTTCAAAAACCATGTGAGGACAATTATATAAAGCATATTGATGTAATCAATGAATTTATTTTATTAATCAATTTGTTCGAAAAAAAATACAAGTGTATATTGACGAAAATACTACATTTAGGGTACCAAATCCAGCAATATGTCGGATGATAGCTTGTGTTCCATTTGTGGATGCTGTTTGAAAACACCTCTCCATGCAGTAAGAGATTGTTATTTCGCTAAAGTTGTTTGGATAATGGTTGTGCTTGTTAATAAGCTTGGCCGATTTCTTTCATACTTCGTTAGATAATTGACTTGCAGAGCATTTGGGCAATATGGATGGCACTAAGGCTAATGACACAAAATGGGATATAGTATTTGGAATTTTCATTTGGAAAATCTATAAGTGTCAAAATGCTGCTGTGGTCAGGGGTGAAATTCCAAATGCGATGGAGTAGTTGGTTTCACGTGATCAAGGACAGTAGTTGTATACTCAATGAAAAAAAATCTAGTGACTGATCAAGAAAATGAGATGGAAGCCACCCTCAAGAGTCAAGATGGAATTTATAAGCTCAACACTGACGGTGCAGTTCATCAAGGTACAAATATAACTTCTGCAGGTGGGCTGGTAAAAGATTCGAAAGGTGTATGATTGTTTGGTTTTAACAAAAGTATTGGTTCATGTTCAGTTTTGAACTCTGAATTATGGCCATTTATGATGGGATGAAGCTGGCATGGAATCATGGTATTAGGAAGTTAATTGATGAGAGTAACAGCTTATCTGCTGTTAATTTAATTATGGAAATGAAAAGAATCGATGTTCCAAATTTGGTCCGGGATATTAGACATATGATGGGTCGAAGTTGAGAAATCAAATTGTAGTGCATTTCTTGTATTGCTAATCGGGCTGCTGATATAATATCTAAAACAGCTAGAAATTATAGTCCAAGTTTTTACATCTTTGATCAACCTACTGAGGAAGTTTCTCAAGTACTCTTCCAAGACTTTATAGCGATTGCTGAAAGCTTTACTATGTAATATTGCTTGATTTTTGTACGTAGCTTCTTTCTTTTTCCACCAAAAAAAAAAATTGCACGAAAACTATAATTTGATCAAAAGAAAAAAAAAAGGACAAACGAACGAACAATTGCAGGCTAAGAACAAAATAATGCAAAGCAAACGTTGTTGAGCCGCCAGTTTTGTAGCCCATTTACTTTGTTATTAATATTAACAGTATTTGATAAGCACTGAGTGTGGCAATGAAACTAACATGGAGCTGAAGTTTGAACTTGTCTGAATTTTTTTTTCTCCCAAAATGTGACTTTTTTTTTAAAGTTTGATCAAACCCCAATTATGAAAATGGCGCTGGCTGTTTTTGTTTACCTGCTAGCTCCAGCTCCTGCGGATCTGTATTTGTAGCGCATGGCCCAGAAAAGGTAATGCAAGAAATTCAATGTGCTGAGCACGCACATGAGCCAGTAGAATCTGTCGAGATGGTATCGGTTTATTGTATAACCAGACAGCCATGGCGAGTGACCTGAGTTACCAGTCACGTTGTTTACTATCGATACAATCACTGAGCTTAAATAATACCCCATTGCTAAAGAAGCCCAGGAAAGGGAAGTAGCCAATGATCTCATGCTTGACGGTGCTTCCGTGAAGAAAAATTCTAGTAGCCCTGCCAAGGTGAAAAGATCAGCTGAACCTAAGAACAGATACTGCAAAGCAATCCAGAAAAAGGTGATGGGTAATGGAGCTGTTGAGTCGAGTAGGCCTGAGTCCGTTGCTACTCTTTTTCGTTTGATTTCCACAAGTGCGGCCACTGCCATGGATATTATGGAAAGGAATAAACCGATTCCGATTCGTTGCAAGTGAGTTATGCCCATCTCGGTGTTGGTTACCCTTCGAGCAAATGGGATGATCAAGTGGTCGTAAACTGGGGCTAGGATCATGATGAACACTACAGGGAAAACCGGTAGTGAAGCTGGTGGGATTTTCAATGAACCCAGCTTGGTGTCCATGGAAGCAGCTTGTTCGACAGAGAATGTCGAGAGCTGAGCTAGGCAGCAGTTGAGGACGATGGTGCAAGCAAATATGGGGAGGATTTTTAGCACGATCTTGACGTCTTCTACTTGGTTCACCGTGCATTCGAGTGCTGGGTGAGCTGGCTTGTTCACCACAGCTCTGTTTAGGAATTTAAGGCTTTGGGTTGGGATTTCATCTGTTTGTTTAGTATTTTCTTCTGGTTCCTTGTTGGTTTCAGGTTCATAAGAAGGGCTTGCAGAGAGGTTAGCAATTGCATTGCTTGAGTTTCTGCTCATGCAACCGTTCAGCATAGCTGCAACCAGTACCTGTAATGAAATGGAAGTGTTATAGACCAACATCTATTGGATCAAACCATGGAAAGGAAAAAAAAAAGTGTAAATTTACCTTGCAAATGGTTGTAAGTGGGCTGCCAGAGGGTATTTTGTTCCTATAAAAGGTAGAGCCAAAGAAGAAGATTGGAATTGACACCAATATTGCAATGGTGGAGATGGCAAAACCCCACTCCCATCCCTTATTATCTTCAACCCACACAACAAATGTGACAGCAATAAGGGCACCAAATGAGAGACAAAAGACAAAGTAGTTGAAGAAAGTAGATCTTTGCTTCCTTCCTTGTGGAGTGTTTTCATCAAACTGCTCAGCACCATGAGTTGGTAAGGACCCCTTTATCCCTCCAACACCAAGTGCCACTAGATAAAGGCCTATGAACAGCATAGCTGCTTTCCCACCATCAATTTCCTGGCATGGCATAGATGGGGTGGTGGATGGATCACATGTTGGAGGCTTTAAGGAAGGTGTCCGAGCTTGGATGGTAAGAATGATCAAGCCCTGTTTCGGTAGCAGCAGTTGGTTAGACATATATATATATAGAGAGAGAGAGAGAGAGAGCATGTAAATATATAGTTCCAGCAATGAATTCAAACAACTTATGATGATCATTTTCAAGCATTTCTTGTCATTAACTTTTTTAAGGGCACCTACACCAAGACCAAACCAGTTAACCACTTTCCCTATATGATTTCAACATCCAAAACCAAAAAGCCTAAGAATAGGGTCATTGTATATGGTCCAAACTCATCAAAAAGTGGGTCCGTTTGATCTCATATTAAGCCATACATAAGATTTTGGACTGCGATGCTGAAATTTCAATATGTCATTTATGAAGAAGCTGGGGTGTTGGCTACTTGGCTCTTTCAAAGTTGAGTCAGTAGCCATTCATGCATGTGGTTCATGAACAACATGAGCAACTATACCACTTCTGTACTTTCAGATAATATCCCATTTGAAGAAAGAAATATGGGAATCGTATCTTAGAGGTAGACAGCACTATGTCGTCGAGATAAAAGTGTTATCAAGCACCCAAAGCTTCGACGATTTGACATTCATATGGCACCTGTCTAGCAAAAGCCATAACCACCTGTCGCGTTGGCTTTTATGTGCTTTATTAGATACTATTGAAGATCAATAAGACAAGATAGATGTTACCATCTGTGCTGAAATTGAGAAAACAAAAGTATCCTCTTGTTGCAACACGTACGCCACATAATACTTTTACCCTCCTCCCCCCCC
>JABFAF010277961.1:0-36330 GCA_013677275.1 Gossypium schwendimanii | reverse complement strand
TTTTAAGATTGACCCTTAAATTTTTAATTTTACACGATTAAGTCATTTTCTTTAATCGGTCATTCAAACAATAAAATTTAAACATGGAAATTTCACACAATCAAATTCACACATAATAAACTCTCTAATTAATATTAAAATATTTTTTTTGACTAGGATTTGTGGTCCCGAAACCACTCTGTCCGATTAGGGTCAAAATTGGGCTGTTACACTTCCGGCTAATACATTACTCTGGTCTGTAGAGTAGCTGGCGGACACTATCACAACCAAACTCAGGCTATTCATGGATCACACTGGCTATCACGAATACACCACTTATGTGGGCTACCATAGATGACTGACAAGCTTATTGTTTACGTTCTCATGCAACGTGCACTATCACATGCATATTTTTTTCACGTACTATCTTCCTTGTGCTAGTTTCTGATCCCGATTCTTGAAGAACCAATTTTTCCATCTTCATATCCGCTCATCAGAGTTATATCACAAACATCACCTCCGTATCCTCCAAACTCCCCTTCTTGTTTGAACACATAGGTGTTCCCTCATTAGGTCGAGTTTTCACCAATCACAGTTTGCATTGAAGTGCCATACCGGAGGAAAAACTTTTTATCTTGTGTCTTTTTTATCATCATACACAATATCCCTCCGATACCTCCTTACACCAGTCTGGATACAGAGCTTGTGCATCAAGGAAGGATTACACAAACCTTATATATACCAGAGTTTTTGGGTCTATGTAACCGTATATAGCCTTGCATGCATTACCTCTTCCACAGATTTCCCCAGACATGAACATTAGAGACAAATGAAAAGTCACTTACTTGGTTGTGCAAATTTTAGAAGCAAGTGAATTAAATCATATACCAGACACAACATAAAGGAACTCACCAAAACACTTTACTTAGAGATTTATCTACTCTACTGGTTCTTGCCCTTTAGTATTGAGACCTTCTCTGATTTCTTTAGCTAAAACAATAAAATAACTTCTTTAATCATCAAAAATGACCAAAAAATTACGATACATCAAGAATCTATAGACATGCAAATAGTTTCTGGATAGAAGTTTCCTTCCTACCCAGTATTCAATGAAATCCTACTAGTCCTTTCTTACCTTAGCTTTTATATATCTGGTAAAGCTTAAAGGAAGGTTCAAGAATTTACCAGCAGACAACTAGCACAAAAGTTCTCCTAAGCTTTTATAGTTAACACCCTTGTTAGCAAAGAAGAGCTCTTTTGGTTTTTTCGATGACAACAAAGTCTGGTGGTGTAGATGAATCAGAAATCTTCTCTCGACTATCTCGCTATCCCAATCAGGATTATCTCTAATCATTACTCATTCCCGCATGCTTTCATTAATTAATCACATCCTGCGAGGCCTTCTGAGTGTCCTAATTACTGACACATTGCTTCCACTAGGATGTCAAGTGACCTAAATGTATCATACAAGCCATCGTACTTACCTAATTAACGATAGTAAAAAAAAATGACGATCTTATTACCGAAAAAGTCCGCCTAATAAGGTCCTTGCCCTAAATACAATCTCGCTATCACTTAGAATGGTATTCCGCAGTATTGGCGAAGTTATTTGTAGTGCTTTTCAACGAAGTTACGAATCTTATTCCGTCTAAATTTTGCAACTTAGGTGGTATTTTCCATTGTAGTAAATTTTGCAACTTAGGCGGTCTTTGCCGTTGTAGTCTCCCGAACCGATCCAGTTCGCTAAACTAGGGTATGACAACTCCCTCACCCTAAAAATAAATTTCATCTTCAAAATTTCGTACCTATGACGAGATGCAGATATTAATATCTCATGTGCTTTCTCTCTCCCATGTAGCTTTTTCTACCTTGTGGTTCCACTACAACATTAACCAGAGGAATCTCTCTGTTCCTAAGCATCATAATTTCCCTATCCAAGATACATATAGGCTCTTCCTCGTAGGATAGATTTGGTTCTACTTCCAACGTTTCCAATTGAACTACATGATCTGGATCATAGCGATATCTTCGCAACATTGACACATGGAATACATTGTGGATTTTGGATAGTTCTGGTGGAAGAGCTAAACGATATGCTACTGGCCATATACACTCCAGAGTCTCCTAATGTTCGATAAACCTTAGGCTAATTTTCCCTTTAACCTAAAACAAATAAACTTTTTCTAGGGTGAAACTTTAAAGAACACTTTGTCGGCAACTTCATAAGATATATCTTTCCTCCTTCTATCCGCGTATGCCTTTTGACGATCCTGATCTTCAAGTGATTCTTGATGGTGATTACTTTTTCTTCTGTTTTGCAGACTAGGTCTAGGCCAACTAGGTTTCGCTTACTAAGCTCCATCCAACATATCGATGATCGACATTTTCTCTCATATAGCACCTCAAAAGGTGACATGCCCAAGCTAGCGTGATAACTGTTGTTATAGGCGAACTCCCCCAAAGGTAGATATTTCTCCTAATTCATCCCAAAATTGATCACACAACTTCTGAGCATATTTTTTAGCACTTGGATCACTTTATCTGATTATCCATTAGTCTGTGGATAAAAAGTGGTATTGAACCGAAGCCTGGTTCCAAGAGATGTCTGTAACTATTTCTGGAACCTCGATGTAAATATAGGATCTCAGTTAGACACAATTGAAGAAGGTATACCATGCAGGAGAACTATTTATGAAATGTATAACTCTGCTAGCTTCTCCAATGAGTAGTTCATTCACACCACCACGAAATGAGCTGACTTTTTTAATCGATCCATAATTACCCAAAAAAAATTCTTCTTGTATGCACTAATAGGCAACCTCGAGAAAAAATCCATCGTGATCATGTCCCACTTCCATTCTGGAATTTCTAGTAAGTACAATTTACCAAAAGGAACCTTATGTTCTGCCTTGACCCTCTGGCAGGTTAAGCACTTCATTATAAATTTCGATATCTCCTTTTTCGTTCTTAGCCACCAAAATAAATTCCTTAGGTCTCGATACATCTTTAAACTTCCAAAATGAAAGGAAAAGGGTCATTGGTGAGCTTCTTTCATAATTTCTTGCCTCATGTTACCATTATTAGGAACATACAACCTTCCATGAAGCGTAATTCTCTTTCTTTACTCAGAATGAAATTATTAGCATCCTCAAACTTAGTGCACTCCTTTATTTCCTTACATCGTGTGTCCTTCAATTGAAACTCCAAAATTTGATATAGGAATATAGGTTATTCCCTTAATTTATTGAGAATCAACCCATCTTTCTCCAGACATACTCTTGCTCTTAAAGAAGCCTAAGTTAGTATAATTTTCCTGCTCAAACCATCAGCAACCACATTAGCTTTGCATTGATGGTATTTGGTGGTCAAGTCATAATCTTTTAACAGTTCGATCCATCGTCATTGGCGTAGATTCAATTCTTTTTAAGAGAGTAGATTCTTGTGGTTAGAGAATATACAACATTTTCACCCAGAGAGATAACGCCTCTAAGTCTTTAGGGCTAACACCACAACTACTAGTTCTATATCATGAGTTTAGTAGTTCCTTTCATGAGGCTTGATTTTTCCTGACGCGTAAGCAATCACCTTTCCTTTCTACATGAGTACACACCCTAACCTATTCAAGGATGCGTCTGTAGAGATAACATATTCTACTCCCGATTCTAACTGACTCAACACTGGGGATTCTGTCAATGCTTTCTTTAACTCATCAAAATTGCGTTGGCATTCTTTAGACCAGTGACACTTCTCATCTTTCCTTAGAAACCATGATAATGACGTTGCCACTATAGAGAACCTTTTCACGAACCTTCTAAAATAACCCACAAATATAAGAAAACTACGCACTTCAGTAACACTTTTCAGTGGATTCCATTCAAGTACAATTCATATCTTCTCAAGATCTACCTTGATTCCTTTTACGAATATAATATGGCCTAAGAAATGGACTTCTTTCAGCTAGAATTCTTATTTTCAGAATTTGGCATACAATGTATTCTCCTAAAGAACACTTAAAACTATTCACAAGTGTTCCTCATGCTCTGCCTCACTCTTCAAGTAAACCAAAATGTCGTCAATAAAGAAAATGACACAACGATTGAAGTAAGGCTGAAATACTCTATTCTTTAGGTCCATGAATACTACTGGCGCATTGGTCAAACCAAAGGGCATCACTAAAAATTCATAGTGGCCATAGCGTTATGAAATGCGGTTTTTAAGATATCATCCCCTTTAATATTTACCTGATAATATCCAGACCTCAGATCAATCTTTGAAAACACCTTGGCTTCGTTGAGCTGATCGAACAAGTCCTCAATTCTAGGCAACTGATACTTGTTCTTTATGGTTACCTTGTTTATTTGCCTGTAATCAGTACACTACCGAAAGGTCCTATCCTTCTTCTTAACGAACAACATGGGTGCACCCTAAGGTGAAACATTTGGTCTAATGAACCCCTTATCCAACAGTTCTTGTAGTTGAGTTTTTAACTCCTTCAACTCTACTAGGGCCATTTTATAAGGCGCACTTGAGATAGGAGTAGTTCCTAGCGTTCTTTATGGTTACCTATTTTAGCTTATTGTAATCAATACATAACCAAAGAGTCCCATCATTCTTTTTAACGAACAGTATTGGCGCACCCCAAAGTGAAACACTTGGTCTGATGAACCCCTTGTCCAATAGTTATTGCAGCTGAGTTTTCAACTACTTCAACTCTACCGGGGCTACTCTTTAAGGGGCACTTGAGATAGGAGCAGTTCCTGACATCATAATAATAAAGAATTCCACATCTCTACTTGGTGGAATCCTCGATAATTCTTCTGGAAAGACATCTGGAAATTCATTCACAACTGCTACCTGTCCAAAGTTTTCCCTCATCAACTTAGAATCAAGGATATATGCTAAATAGGCATCTCCACCCTTAACCATCAATTTCTGGCCTAAAATCGCTGAAATTAAATTGTTCCTACTATCTCACTTTATTCCCGAAACAAACACCCTATTGCCATTGGTAGATACTAACCATACCTCTCGGGATTTGCACTCAACTATAACATTATGCCTCCTTAGCCAATCTAGTCCCAATGTAGAGTCGAACTCATGAAAACTGAAAAGCATCAAATCAACCAAAAATACATGTTTGCCAAATCTCAGTGAACAGTCTTTTACCACTTTGTTTACCATAATACTCTGGCCAAGAGGATTTGTGACTATCATACTAACCTCTGTGAGGAAACCTCTAAGATTTCACCCAGTCACAAACTTATGACAATTATAAGAATGGGTAGACCCAAGGTCTATCAATGCATATATACAGGTGTCAAATAAAAAGAAGTTACCCGTAATAACGTCATGAGCTTCAACATCTTCCTTTGCTTGCATGACGTACACCTTGGCTGAGGCTTTCGATCTGGGTCTGACTATATTCCTTTTTGGAATTTCCTAGACTGGCCTTAATTTAACCACCATCCCCAATTTCACTTCTAGACCCACCTAGATAGGTTGCTCAGTATTTCCTTCTACTCTTATGGGGTAATTTCTCTTGTAATTGTCCTAGGCTCCACAATTAAAACATCCCTAGTGGCCCTCTAGCATATGATAGTATGGTTGACTGCCTCCAGACGTACCAATGTCTAGAGTAGAAATCTCACACAAAATATATGAAAAGGCGGTATACACAAGTATAGGGGTTAGGTTGTAATATAGTTACAGTGGAATAGATGAGTACTCTGAGGATCGTACCCAAGGGAGGTGAAAACTAAATTAATTCTAAACTAAACATAAATAGATATAATTAGTACTTTTGATGAATTATATTAAGATGAAATAAAAAGAAGGTTTTGTGATCTTTTCTAATAATAAAAGAAAGAAAAGAAATAAATAAATCAAAGAAATCAAATAATAGAATGTGTCAAATCTAAATATGGGTGATTAACTTGCTTCAGTAATCATAACCAACTGTTGCTTCAGGTTGTCTGTTTAATAAACTAGTCAATATCCCAACAGGATCTTCCGATCTTCCACTAAATAATGAGTTGGCAAGAACTACTTATCTCTCGACCTCACAGTCCAGATCAGTTCAGGGTAACAGATAGACCATACCCATTTTGGGTTAATTCCCACCTTATTGACTTCTTAGGGTTTTCAGGCCTAGGGTTTAGGTTCTTCTTTTTCTGAACAACTTATCTGCTAAGAGAACCCTACAAAATAGTTAATTAATCATACCTCTACTTGCTAATCCCCCATAGGAGAATTAGTTTCTCATGGATCTCATAAACAATATAAAATTGATAGAAATAATAAACATGAATAATAATTCAAGAGTATAAAGGTTAGAAGAAGCCTATTTTGTATTGAATGTAATGCAAAATCCTCACAGAGTTTGATCAAATGCACAAATCTGATTTCTCCCGCAAAAGAAAATAACAAAAACTGAAATAAAATCTAACACTTAAGAAGAGAAAAAGACTAAAGACTAAATCTAAGAGGAAAATTATACAATCTGAAAGTTGTCCATAACATGTGTTAATTGAGCCTATTTATAGACTTTAGAGTGGTCGTCGTCTTTAACCCTAGGTCAGTTGTCGTCCTCATGTTTCAGGTTTGATTGTGTGGACCAAAATACCCCTTGCTCGTAAATTTTTCACGTACAGAGGTGATGTCGTGACACACCAGGTCCCGTGTCACAAAATCGAGGGTAGTGTGCTTTATCTGTAGGCTATCTTCAGGGGTGTGTCGTGACATCCTCAGACTATATCATGACACCGAAGGCAGTCTTAGAGTTCTTCTGTTCTGCTGCCTATGTTGCAACATCCAGCTCTTCGTGTTGCAACATAGCGACCAGTATTGAGTTAGCACACCTTCTAATGGTCTCTTGCACACTCACAAAGTATATTAGCTCACCCTTAGGCCTTATTCAGCCCCTAAGGTCAATAAAAGACTCAAATTACATATTTTATTGAATTTAGATAATATTACAAAAACTTTAACTAAAATTTAACAAAAGTGCTTGTATTCAGCTCGTAAAGTGTGAAAAATAGTTTAATCTGCTACACCGAATTATGACAGATCAATGGTTCTTCTCGTAATTGTTACAGATGGGAAGTTTAATTCTCTAGGACCCTTCCGTGTTGGCCATAGACGTCGCTTGGCATACATTTCTTTCTCGTTGGAAGCCAATAGTTTGTGACTCCTTGGTTGGGGTAGTAGGATACCCTTTGACATCTATGGGTCATTTGAACCCAACATTAGACATTATGCTGGAAGCTGTGCGCTTGCTCCTTTCCCTACCCCTGACCTTATTTCTTTCTTGAATGACTACCTTTATTCTTTGGGCCTTAGCTGACAAGGCTGCAAAGTCTCTAATCTCGAGGCAGACAGTAGTACCCTCAACTCCTCATTTAAACCTCCTTAAAACCTGATGCACAAACCTTCCTTGTTTGGCACCAAATCCTTAGTGTACTTGCTGAACCTAATAAACTCCTTCTTATACTCAAACATTTCCATTTTTCCCTGTTTGAGTTCCAAAAAGTCCTTCATCTGCTTAACAAAGAGTCTGTTGATGAACTTCTCCTTAAACTCCTTTGGACTAGCGACTAGTTTACCATCAGATTAGTTTGCCATATTTGGCGGAAACATTACTCTGGTCTGTAGACCAGCTAGCAGACACTACTACATCAAACTCAGCCTATTGACAGATCACACTGGTTTCTAAACTCGTATGTGATAGTCACGGGCACATCTACTCCTTAAATACTCTACTTATAAGAATTAACATTTATCATTGACAGGTTTATTGTTTAAGTTCTAATGCAATGTGTATTACCACGTGCACATTTTTTTTCATGTATACTCTTCCTTGTGCTAGCTTCTGATCCTAGTTCTTGAAGAATCAATTTTTCTTGTGTCTTTATATCCACTCATCAGAGCTTTATAACAAGCATCACTTCTATATCCTCCTAACTCCCCTCTTTGTTTGAACACATAGGTGTTCTCTCGTAAGATCGGGTTTACACCAATCATATTTTGCACGAAGTGCCATAACAGAGGTAAAACATTTTATTCTGTCTTCTCTGTCATTATACATAATATACCACCGATACCTCTTTACACTAATATGGATACAAAGCTTGTGCACCAAAAAAGGAGTACTCAAACCATATATATATATATATATATCAGATTTTCTGGGTCTATTTAATTGTATATAGCCTTGTATGCACTGATTCTTTAACAGGCTTCCTGAAACATGAACAATAGAGACAAATGGCAAAGCCAGTTACCTAGCTGTTTAGACTTTAAAAGTAAACAAATTAACTCAGATACCCAACACTAAGTATAAAATAACTCCCTAGAATATTTTACTCAGAGCTTTATCTACTCTATTAGTTCTTTCCCTTTAGTACTAGGACCTTCTCCCATTTCTTTAGCTAAAAGAATAAAAAAATTCTTTAATCATAAAAAATGACCAAAAACATATGATATAATAAGAAACTATAGACATGCAAATGATTTCTGGATAAAATTTTCTTCCTTCCTAGTATTCAAAGAAATCCTATGAATCCTTTCTTACGTTAGCTTCTATCTATCTAATAAAGTTTAAAAGAAGGTTTAAGAATTTATCAACAGATGACTAGCACAGAAGCTCTCCTAAGCTTTTACAGTTAACGCCCTTGTTAGAAAAGAATAACTATCTTGGTTTTTTCAATGATAACAAAGTCAGGTGGATGAGATGAATAAGGAATTTTCTCTCCACTATCACGCTATCCAATTTATAGGTAATTCACGTCCAAATCCTAATCAGGATTATCTATAATCATTACGCATTTTTTGCACACTTCTAGTAATTAATCACATCTTATGATGCCTTCCAAGTGTCTTAATTACTGACACGATGCCTCTGCTAGGATGCCAGGTGACCTAAACGTATCCTATAAGCTATTGTACTTACCTAAGTAACGACACTAAAAACACGGATGGCAATCTTATTAGTAGGAAAGTTTGCCTAATAAGGTCCACGCCCTAACTACAATCTCGCTATCACTCAGAATGGTACTATGCAGCATTGGTGAAGTTCTTTGTAGTGCTCCGCCACGAAGTTACCAATCTTATCTGGTCTAAGTTTTGCAAATTAGGCAGTTTTTGCTAGTGTAGTCTCTCAAATCGATCTTGTTCTCCGTATTAGGGTGTGAAAAAAATACGATTTCAGAACCCCATTTCTATTATTCGAGTATGCAAATATTAAATAATAATATTTATAAGGTTAATATATAAATATATTGGAGTTTGGTGGGGAAGAAGAATAAAAAATCTTCTCTCCATTATCACGCAATCCTATTTATAGGTAATTCACGTCCAAATCCTAATCAGGATCATATCTAATCATTATTTGTTCTCGCACGCTTCCACGAATTAATCACATCTTACGAGGCCTTCCAAGTGTCCTAATTACTGACACGTTGCTTCCACTAGGATGCCAAGTGACCTAAACGTATCCTACAAGCCATCGTACTTACTTAAGTAATAACACTAAAAACATGGGTGGCGATCTTATTAGAGGGAAAGCCCGTCTAATAAGGTCCTCGCCCTTATTACAGTCTCGCTATCACTCAAAATGGTACTCTGCAGTATTGGCGAAGTTCTTTGTAGTGCTCTGCCATGGAGTTACCAAACTTATTCAGTTTAAGTCTCACAACTTAGGCAGTCTTCACCAGAGTAGTCTCTTGGATCGATCCAGCTCGTCAAACCAGGGTGTGACTAAAAATGCAATTTCGAAACCCCATTTATGTAGTTCAAATCCGTAAATATTAAATAATATTATTTATGAGGTTAATATAGCAATGTATTAAAGGTTGCTCCAGTAATTTTGTTGAATTGATAGTTAATTAAGGTGCAGTGACTAAATTGTAAAAGTCTTATCACTATAACATTTTAGGGTTTTGTTCATAAGGATTAGATTGTAAATTTTTATTGTTAGTTTTTTTCATAAGGACCAAATTTAATAAAACATGAAATTGAATATAGGAATAAGAAATAGGAGGTCCCTAATGGGTAATAATGAAATCGAATTTCAATTTGGAGCTTTAAATTGGAAGTTATTCGTGTCTTGATTTTAAGGACTAAGTTGAATACATTGAAAAATATGTATGAAATTGAAATTGAATGTATTTTGATATGGAATTTGATACTGTATTATTATTGAACTATTATTCGTTGCTAAAGATGATGCAGGTGTGACACCCCGAACCCACCGAGACGGACCGACTCAAATCCGAAGTGACACAATAGCCACCGAAGTGGCTCTCCAGCTCAAGACTACCCAAAACATACCCCAACCTTATAACACCTCAATTCTAACTAATTAACCATCTAATTTTAATGCAGAAGTGATTTGTGAACCATTTTGAAACTATTTCTAATTATTTAACCGTAAGGCTATTTTGGTTATTTTACCATCTAAAGTTAAATAGTCCCGTTTCTAGTTCTAAATGACTACTCATCTTCTTTTAGTCAATTTATGCAAGCCCTAAAAATTTTAGCTTCAATGAACTTTATTTACTAAGTCTAATTATTATTTTATTAATAGGAACTAAAACATAAACTTTATAAACTTTTAATACATTACCCAAAATATTATCTAAGAATATTTCTACCAAATTTTAACACTCACAAGTCTAATTCTAAAATATTATCGAGTTCCCTTATCGTTAAAGGCTTCAATTAATTTAATCAAGTTTTAAGACTAAATTATAATCATACTTAGCAACCATCAATTATATCACTCTAGGTACATAACTTAGCCACAAGCATTCCACTCCTTGGCAAGCTACAAATAAACTATGTTAGTATAAAATACATGCTTCAAACACCATATTCTCAATCACCATATGAATTCTCATCAACATACCATAAACCATAAAACAATTAAGCATAAAAAATCAAGCATTAAAGTAATTATAACATCACCAAAATAAATGTCCAATGTCCATTACAATTGAATTAAATTTAATCCCAATAAGTGCCACAATGCCCCCTATTGTTTCTAAGAAGAATCCTTAAACTACTACCGAGCCTTAATCTTGGATCGGGCTTGTGCTCGCTCCTCAACTCCTCAAGCCAAAAAAGCCTCTGCACAAAGGTGTGAAGGTGTGAGCTTAAAAAGCTTAGTGAATGATCGTAAAAACAATAAGTAAATCGCACCCAATTCATACGTACATCTAGGAAAATTAAGCATTAAAATTTTAGCCACAATATCACATATTATAATCATAATAACATATGCTATTCCATGAATAAAATTCCAATTTAATATGGCATACGAAATCATAATTTAATTTATAATCATACACTTATATTGACGTAATATATCCATGGCAATATTTAAACATGTGATCATACATTGGATAAATGGATCACCAAACTCCTACATATCAGAAACAGTCTCGGGTTGAGCAGACCGAAGCCACACGCTCCCTTATATCACCTCATAGTCTCGTTGAGTGGAGACACAAGCTCAACACTCCCTTATTTACTCCAAAAATCAGAACTTCTTGAGCCATATGCTCACAAATAGAACATATAATGGTGCGTACTAACAAATCCTATGGCATGCCAACTATATCCAATGGATCCACTATGCAATGTTGCCAATATAATCCTACATACAAGGTATAAAATCTGATAATTTAAGATGTAAAAATGCCATTAAAAGCATGTAGCTTATCAATTTCAACATCAATATAATTAAGCACAACCAATTATAACACCAACATCAAGTGCTAAAAAATTCAGTAACTCATGCTCCAATTAACAATCCATTCAATCCAAATTAATCATACCAAAAGCTTAACACACAAGTTTCCAAAAGCCAATTGCAATAATGCTCTTGTACAATAAAAATTAATTTTTGCAAATCCAACCAAATAAGATGTGATTAAGTCATTAAAAACACTATTTAAAACTTCAATTTAACACATAACCACGGAAATTTACCAATAGCCTTTAAAATCATTCACCTTCACAGTTTATTTTTCACACAAAAGTGTGTTCAAGTAGGTAAGTTTGGGCCTCAAACACGATTAGCAGCATCCTCATCTTGGTGTGAAGCTTTAACAGGGACAAAATATGCATTACAAACAAATATTAACATCAAGAAAGTCAAAATTTCATAAACTATACGGGTCTAAATCGTTTCTCTAATCTACCTTACCGAAATTGCACAATTAAGCCGAAACATAAAATTCATCAATTAAATGACCTTCTCAGCACCAAAAACCACTTCTAAATTTCATTCCTAGTCTACTAACATAAAAATTAAGTGTTAATTTCATCTATTAAATCATTTTAAAATTTTCCAGAAAATTAACTCATTTGCTTGATTAAAAGCGAATTTATCAAAATTGATCAACCAAACGAGTTTGATTTCTTGTATTATGATTAAAAAGCTCTTAATAAACATATTTTGAGCCTAGACATCCAGTAAAACTTGGATTCCAACTCAAAATGATGAATTCACCATTGTTGAGTTCCATGTTCAAGAAAGAAGAAATCAAAACTTGAACATCCATTTTAATCAATTTAAATAGCAAATAATGATTGAAAACAATTTAAAAATGAATTTAGAGTTGAGAATTACCTTCAATTGATCTTAAATCATCAATTTAGAAGATTGAATCAAGATCATTGAAGAAATTTCTTATGACTTTTGCTCAACTTTGGAAAACTTTTATGGAGATTTTAGAGAGAATTTTGAAAGAGTAAAAGTTTAGATCTACTCTCTAATATTTGGTATATGAAAATGAGAAAAAATGTGAGAAAAAGCTCTTAATTCGGGTGAAAATGGTGTGCAAAGTGAGGTAGTTGTAGTGTTTTTAAAACTAAAAACCCCCACTTGATTTTCAAAAATAGGGGAAATTGCCATCAGCCCACTCCTACATTTCCCTTGTTTTACAAAATACTCGTTTCCCTCCAAAATTCAGAAAATAAGGATAATTTGTTATAAAATCACTCTTACATTTCCCTTATTTTGCAAAATGGTCCTATTTAGTTAATATTTTAAATTCTCTCAATTAAACCCCCATTAAAATTTATTTTTCAATTCTAAGTAGACCTAAAATATTTATTTTACCCAAAAATTATTTAAAACCATTAAATTAATTTTTCTAAAAATATTTTTATTTTTTGGAATATTATTTATCGATTTTTTAAATGAAATTAAGCCAACTAAATTAAAAAAAAAAACACTAATAAACCTGATTAACTCCTAATTTTTAATCGGAACCAGGTAAACTTACCTGAAACTACTCGACCTATTTTTAGGGCCTTATAGTAGGACTATTGAGAGAGAAAAGAAAGACGAGAGCTGACGACGAGTGACACGAGCTTTCATTTTGTATATCTATAATCTGATTCAATTTAATTGTAGCTTATTCATGTTAAATTGCAAGATTTAGTCATGAGGAAAGTATATAATTCTTGTATGAGTTAAGTTGAGATGATTGATATGATCTATTGATATAGAGGACTAAATTGAATAGAACAGATAGTTGCACGACTTACCTAATAGATGAAATTGAGTTGAGATTTGTTATATATAGTATTGGAATGGTGAATTGATGATGTAATTGAGATTGATAAAATTTAAATTGAACTTATAATGAAATTGGAAATTGGTTACTTATTAAATGTATAAGCTATACTTCAGTTTGTCTATTGATGCACTGTGTGTTCTAGTATAATTGTTTCGATATATTTGATGATGCTCTTACGTGTCAACATAATTACTTCAGTTTATCCAATGATGCACTTCGCGTGCCAGTATAATTACTTTGGTATATCCAATGATGCACTTATGTGCCAATATATATTTTTTGATATGTTTGATGATGCACTTATATGCCGGCATAATTATTTCAATTTATCTAATGATATGCTAAGTGTGCCAGTGTAATTGCTCCAGCTTGCCTGATGATGCACAATGTGTGCAAGGATATTTCCTTCAGTTTATTCAATGATGCACTACAGTGCCAGATTGTGATGCAAGTTGGTTAATTTGTATATCCTTCTTGAAATCCGAGTAAGGTCAATAGGATTATATAAGCATAATCTAGCTAGGCTATATGGTAGATTGAAATGAAATATGAATTGATATGATGAAATATGAATTGATTTGGTATAATTGCTCACATATGAATTGTGATATTCTATAGCAAGTGAAAGACCATGCGAATTGGCTAGAAACTAGCCCTGGGGGTCGATTGATTCTTTACGAGCCAATAAACTTGAAAATGATTGAATTGATGAGATGAAATTAAATATGTAAATCAATGAATGTGTATATATATATGATTATATGCTTATAAATGGTGATATGAAATAACCAAATGAATTGATTACTAAATCTATGTTACAATTTTGTATACAAATTAGTTGAATAATATACTTGAATTGGTTATTTGTATTTGGATAACATTTATGTTATACCAATTTGATTTATAGAAATACAACTGAGTTTTATCATTCATCGTGCGATTTGTTTTTCCATGCGCAAGTTAGGTCCTAAATGAGATCCCGAGCATCGACTTCAGCATCCAGTCAAGATCCTGAAAGTCTTCAAAAGACTATATTCAATAAAACTAATCTATATTTATTACGTAAAGAATTGAGTTTAAATAGAAAAAATGACTCACAAAATAACTAGAAAAATAGTTCCCTAATTCTAGTAAACTACTAAAATATAAAAAAGTCTTCCTAAAAAATCTCAGTTGATTATTCTAAGATTATCTACCCAAATAACTTAAAAATTATCCCAAAATATATGAGAGTTCAACACATATTTTGACACCCTCCCTCAAGTTGGTGCATATATATCAATCATGCCCAACTTGCTTATAAGAAAATCAAAACTTGTTTTAAAGAGTCCTTTAGTGAGTATGTTAATAATCTGTTGTTTTGAAGGAACAAACGACATGGACACTTGGCCTACTTCAATCTTCCCCTTGATAAAGTCCCTATGAATCTCAACATGTTTAGTTCTGTTATGCTGGACTGGGTTGTGAGCAATGCTAATGGCAGATTTGCTACCACAGTACAACTTCATTGGTGAACTTATTGGTTTCCTCAGTTCTTCCATAATTCTTTATAACCACATCGTTTCACAAATTCCTTGAGCTATTGATCAAAAGTTAGCCTCTACATTACTTCTTGCTACAACACTTTATTTTTTTCTTTGCCAAGTCACAAAGTTTTCCCAAACAAATGTATAGTACCCTGATGTAGATCTTCTATTTGTTATTGAGCCTACCAAGTCTGCATTTGTAGAAGCTTCAATTCCTCTTTATTCAGATTTCTTGAAAATTATCCCTTTCCAGGTGAAGTCTTCAAATATCTTAAAATCTGAAACACCGTTTCTTCATGTTCCTCCATTAGGGAGTGCATAAATTGACTCACTAAGCTTAGTGTAAAAGTTCTGTCTAGCCTTGTATGTGATAAGTAGATTAACTTACCAACTAATATTTGGTACTGCCCTTTATCAATTGATCTTTCTTCTTTATTTCAAAATTTTATGTTCATTTCGAACTCAATGAATAATCAGGAATCATCAAAGTATGCTTAAATTATAGAGTTTAAAATAGGAAGAAGACTTAGTTTGAAAATTTATATCACGTGCTAGGTTTACGGTGATGGTGCGAGACCTAGTTCATGAAACTTGCTTGTCTTAAAGTCATATAAGTTTGAAAATAGTTTCGCATGTACTTACTAAAAATCATACTTAAAACTTAGCTTGTTATTGTTTAAAAATGAATCTTATACAACATGAAACATGCTCACATACTTTTCTTATCAGAATGGTTGAAGAACATAAAATATGTTCTCGTATTTCTCTTAACTTACTTATCATATCTTATCTTGTATTGTTTTGGTTTGTTGAATATGTGCATCTCCCTAAAAAGCCTCAGAATGACTCAAAGAGTCCTTAACATGTCCCATAAGTGTAGCATAAAGCTAAACACTCTCTTACACACCAACATGTCCCATTGAATGGAGCATAGCTCGACATTCCCTTATATATCCACATGTCCCAAGGCCTCAATGCCCAATCATAAAACTTTTAGGTGAGTACCCATAATCCTTTGGTATACCATTATATCCAACATATAAGCTCGCACAAAAACTTATCACATAGAGCTCGCATAAAAATCTCGTAAAAACATAGCTTATAAAACTGTACTTTTAAAACATAGGCTCATATAGGAGCACGTGTAAAGCATATCTTTAAAACATAACCTAAAAACATATCTTGAAAATAGAGTATCAGGACTTAAAAAAGATAGATTTTTATAGGAAAAACTTGCTCTTGGAACTTAGTTTAAAAACAAGGTTCTTGGAAAACATAACAGTTTGCACAAAAGTTACGAACTCTAAGCATTCATACTAATAAGCATGATAGTTAGCACACTTAAGGTAGTTCTTAACCAGTCACTGATAAAGCTAAGAATTTAAACAAGTTTTTCTTTGCCTTTATCCTTGCTGGTTGATGGTCTAACTGGCTTGCAACATACATTGACACACAAATTACTTAAACAGACAAAACTTACAAAATTCACACATGTAAGCGAACCTATCTTTCTGGACAGTCAACCATAACAGGATAGAGACTTACCTTGGTTGTTATGAATTTGGTTTAGAATAGAGAAATGACAACATAATATCGGTGAGAGAATTTTCATGGAATAAGGGTTGTATTTAAGGCATTAAGTGACTTAGTGATCTTAAGGTACCTTACTCGAATTAGGAACCCTAGCCGATTTAAAAGATGGTTACGTACACAAAAAGTATATTAGATACATAATATCTTTATTTCCTAATTTGAATCTTAATCAACTTTCACTGGTGAACCCCTAGCTCAACAAATAAACTAGCAAACCCTAGTTCACTAAACAGATTGGCGAACATCAGTTTGTCAAACAGACTGGCGAATGCACTTTCAATGAATCTAGTGAACCACTTACCACATCTTTTGGCGTATACTGTTTCACTAAATTTTGGGTGAACTCCTTGGTAAAACTCTTTTAGGGAACCCCCAGTTCATCAAAAATTGGCAAACCCTCACTTGCGAGGTCAAAACTTCTAGACCCTATCTTAGGATATTATAGCCACACTTAATCTCAGTGAATAAAATTTTAATAATTATTGTAAAATTTTGTACATTTTAATTTCTGGATTTTTATTGTGGATTTTAATTAGGTTAGAAAATTTTAATTAGAATAGGATTAAGGTCTTAGGCAAACAGAGGTATCTTATTAGGCACTTTTTAAGAAATTAGGAGTAAAAATGAAGGGAACGACATGCCCCAAAACGACATTTTTAACAATGTCGCGATACCGAATATCAATGTTGTGACATTAAGCTTTGAATCTTCTAGGATTTTTAAAATTAGGGGGTGTTACGACACCACATTCCCATGTTACGACACTGGACTTTGAAACTAAAATATTTTCAAATTCTATCTGTGTCGTGACACTATGCTTCAATGCTATGACACGACATTTCAAACAAAAATAATCTAAAAATTTTGGCTCGTATCGCGATACCATGTTCTCATGTTGCGACATGAAATTTTAAACCTAAAACCTGGAGCATTCAAAGTACAGTGTTGCGACACCAACATCCAGTGTCGCAACATCGGTGATGGGTTTGCAAGTTTTGACCATTTTTTTGTGTAACCTAATCGGTTCCTATATATAATCTAACCTATTCTAACCCTAATTCCCACATTAAACACACTCTAAATACTCCCCTAATCCCTCCTAACACCAACATCCTTTGCTGTCACTGCACCACTATTGTCGTCTCTCTGTTGCTCGCCCCATTTACAGCCACCTTGTCACACAACAATACGATGATGCGTTCTAATCTTTTTTTTTCCATTGTTTAAGTTGTGTTAGAAAGGCATGCGATTCCATTGCCAAGAAGTCGAAAAATATTTTTTAAACCTTCAAGGCAAGACCTTTATTCAAGAATAGGGGTTCGACCCCTCTTTGAACTTTGTAATGATATTTAGGATATTATTCATGCAACCAATGCATGGACTTCTACCTCACACCAAAAGAGTCAGTTATCGACTTGGTGGTATATGAATTTTATGCATTCCTAAAGTATCGAGAAAATAATAAGGTGCCAAATGTCAATTATACACATTTTACGGTACAAAGAAAAGAAGTCATGGTTACACCTAAGGATATCTGTCAATTTTACAATGCACCATATTATCACAAGGATGCACTAGAAGAGCTAGATATTCATTATTTTCATGAGATCGGTAGAATATTTAACTGAGTGGCGAGGCGTGTGGAAATGCCAACCCTGCACTAATATCCCATTGAATTTTTATCAAGCCATAATGTTTTCGGCTACAAAAATGTGGTTGTGGTTTTTCTACACGCTTATCTCATTGGCCTTTAATGTTTCTATTGTTAACGCTTTTCAAGCTATGTTACTTTATTGTATTTTGCAACATTGACAAGTTTGTAGTGGCACATGGATTTATAAGTTGATGCTTAATTAAATTAGGAACAAAAAGGTCGGGATATTTTTTCCACACCTCATAACTAACCTGTGCAAGAAAGAAAAGGTGACGATGTTAATGATGGAACAGTTCGTCAAGTCGACCAAAAGCTTGCTCAAGAACTCCATCTATACCTACTATGTCAAGCTCCATCAAAAGCATATCCATGATTGGAATGTTCGACATAAACAAAAGATGGATGTTCTGCCATCACTAAAGCGGAAGAGCAAGGGAAAGAGCCAAACAAGCCAAGGGTCGAGCGAGATGACTGACATGGAGTAGGTGATCTGGTGGATGCAATTGATGAAACTGTTGGGAATTGAATACGCCAAAAAGGTTCGATATCTTAGTGCCAGACTCGCCACCAAACGTATACGTGCCAATGTAATTTTTCGAGCAAGCTACGAGGAATTAAAGGAGGAAAAAGGTGATGACAATGACCACGAAGAAGAGCCACCCATAATGAGGACTTCAATGATGTATTCCGACTGGAACAACCGGCTATTGGAGAAGCCAAGATTCGAAATCCAAGTCGTACCAACCTTACTAATTCTGCGGGTGCAAAGGCCACCACACCAGTCATGGGTCGAGGGAAAGGGCTTATGATTAAGGAGATCCGGTCAGATCCCGATTCTGATTAAAACTTGAACTTAATTTTTATTTTAAATTTGGGACTTGTAATTTTAATTTTGGAAGATTTTAATTTTTCTTTTAGACTTTAGCTATTTTTTGTATTAGTTTTTATGTTAGCTAATTTTTATGTAGGAACCCCGTTCGATATGAGGCACTACAATTTGGAGCAAAACCGGCATAAGGAGGACCATTTGACCACATTCGAGGAACTTCAATGCTTAAACTGAGTAGTCTCTTCTCTTATCTATTGGGCACATATTAAGGACAATGTGCCAAATAAAATGTTGGGGGTAACATAGAAATTTTTCAAATTTTTTCAAGTTTTTATGTTATTTTCATTAATTTTTATTTTTTTGTGTTTGTTTGTGCATCAGCTTGTAACAATACAAGTGATTGGTTAGGAGCATGTAAATAGGATTTTGTGTTTAAATTGTAAATTTAACTCGATAGCAATTGAGTTTAGGTTGTTTAATATTACATTAATTAGTTCATTCTGTTACATTGTGAATAGGTGATTGTGTGTTAGGTATACCACATGAAAAATAGGTACATAAAAAGCATATGTGTTTGCTTGAATAATAATTGTTAGAGTGTTAATATTTAGTTACTCGTAATCCGTGAATTGAGACACTTAAGGATGACATGAGTACCCTGATTTTAAAATATGTGTTTGGTAGACAAAATTGAGCCAAAAAGCCGATCTTAATTTAAAATACCTAGTACTCTAATTTTTTTAGCATAAATCCCTATTTCTTAATGAACTGCAATGGAAGCCCTAAGCCTTAAAATATAATCTCTTGATCCGAATTTCTTGGTCCTTGCACGAACTTAGATGTCAAGGTATTGATATTGAGGGTTAGGTAGATATGATACGGTGGTTTCCAAAATAAAAGTAAAATAATAGTGAACTTAGGGGATAGTATAGTATGGTGAGTATAAGATTCTTAAAAACTTGTGCTTAAGTGGAAAAATCGAAAGATGTATCAAAAGAAAAGGTTTGAAAAGGCGAAAATAGCCAAGCAAGAAGTTCTTTAGAAAATAGAAAAGCAAAGTGAGTGAAAAAGAAAGAAAGGAAAAATTCCTCACTTTTGTGCAAATGTCTCGCTAAGACGATTATATGCAGTAATAATGTAATATCCTTTAGGAATTGGAGAGAAAAGATAGGTGAGAAAAGGGGATACAGGGTGGTGAGCTAAAAGCTTCTAATCGAGAAAGTATTGGGGGTCAATATAATGTGCCAAACTACTTTTGTGCTTAAATCGTTTTGTTGTGTCTGTTCTTTAATTCTGAACCAACCTAAGCCGCAGAATGTTACAAGTGAAAAAGACTTATGTGACCTAAGTGATACTAGTCGTAGATGAAAATTAATAAAAATTTGACATTTCTAATTACTTGTATTCTTCAAGCATAAATGTAAAATTTTTGTACTTGTTTCGATGGATCAATGTACTTATTCTTGAATTCGTTTACTTTGTAATTTTATGAACTAATGTGTGTGATATTCAAGGTCGAGAGTCAATTGTATATCGTGTTAAATTTATGTATTTATTCACATTGTTCTGTTTACATAGCTTTGAACTAATCTTTGTATGTGGCATGTTCAAGCACTTTTTTATTTTATTTTCTTGTTTATGTGTGTTACACACCAAATCTGGATAACCCGAATTCAAGGTACATAGACAAGAATATGTTTGTTCTACCACATCCCAGAAGTTGGTCTGCAAGATTATAGCTTCTGGTGAATTATTGTTTAGGCGAATCGAGTATCCACCCATAGAAGTATATCGAGATTTAATCTTCAGCATGTTCTTCAATAAAAGAAAGAATGCGATAAAAAAGGGTAAAGAGTAAGGTTTGTTTAAGTTACTACCAAAGGTATATTATGCCTAGTTTGTTCAAGTACTGTGACGGTAAGTCTCAGTAACTAGATCTGGTTATAAACCAACTAAACTAATTGGACAAATGGCATTTGGAAAAGACTTTCATTTATGTTTCCTTTTGATTTTGTAGGCCATTATGAAGGGCATATTCTGAAATCTTAGGACATTTGTCAAGTTCTACTAAATAGAAGTGGATTATATATATGTGTAAGAAAATTTCATGAGAGGTTTCCTCTTCCTTCAGAGTAATTTTTTACTTCTTTCTTTTTCCTTAAGTATTAAATATTATTACTGGTTGCTTTTCTTATGTTATTTGGAAGCTAAAGATTCTTGGATAATGTAGAGGTGTTCCATCTCTTGGTAAGTCTGATAACTTTCATGTTAGGAATAAGGATGCTATGAGGTAATTAAGCAGTAAGTTACAAATAAGAAGCCTTGCATGGGGATTTTCTGTAGATGAGTTGTCAGCAATCTATTTGTAAATAGGTATTAATGGTGAAATCGTGTTTTTTAAGTAGTGTTGTTGCTTATTCAAATTGGATGTTTGAGTCTGAAGCTGGTAGCTATAGTAAGTGAATCTCAGGTTGATCCCTAATATTGACTCCTATAAGTCCATCTAGAATAATCTCTTATGAATGATGTTCCAGAAATAGTGAATGAGTACATGAATGATTGTTAAAAATAAGTATGTATGCTTGAAATAGGTCTTTGTGAGTCCAGAGTATAATGAATTGTGTGTATGGGTGTATGCAATTATGCTGAGTAACTAAGTGTATGTGTTTGGAATGTGTACTATGTTGATGTGTGTGAAGGATGTAATGAAGTATGCTTGGGTTAAGACGATGAACAAGCCTATCTGGATGTGTCTATATTGAATATGTAATATATGGTTGGAAATTGTTTGGGGAAATGAGAGTGTCTCTGAGTGTGGAGAGGTTGAGTTGTGAGTTTGGTCCCTCCGATGGTATACGATGAAGTCTGTCGAGACATTAAACACGGATTCTGATATGTAAATTCTGAAGAAAGTCCATGGCCATGGCACATTTTGGAGAGGATGAATGAGTCGCAATTATCGACTAGGGTTCTCTTCGTGTCCCAAGGCGATGATAGCCAAACCTAACGCAATGTTATTTTAGGCAAATCCATATCGTAAACACGACAGTTATGGGGTGCCTATGTGGCATTCTGCTAGCTATTATAGCGTACTCTGATTTAGCCTTTATAGAGCATTTTGATATGGCCTTTGTGCCATTCTGTTAGCCTATGTGGTATTTTGTTATGGCCTTAGTAGTATTTTTGTTAGCCTCTGTGGTATTCTAATAAAGCCTTTGTGGCATTTTGTTAGCTTTTATGGCGTGCTCTGTAAATTGCCTTTGTGGTGTAATTTGTATGTCACTTTTGTGGCGTATTTTGTTTGACCATATTGGCATACTATGGTAAATCCGTAACAAGAATATGTTTTGTCTGAAGCTTTAATATGTGAAATTTGTGATAAATATGAATAAGGCTTAAAAGAAGTTTGATTCAGCATGTTCAATGAGAGTATCTGTTGTGGTTATTTACCAACCTATTATATGGGTGTATTTTGTACAAGATTCCATCAATTCGAGTTAGAGCTACTATGGTAGAATTTTGAGCTATTTGACATATCCTTTTAGAATCATGTCTTGTTCTAAACTCTGTTAAAATCTATGATGTTTGATATATTGGATATCTAGTGTTCGTTACAAAGATGTGTATTATTCTTCTGAACAATTTGGAGAAACTCTCATATGTATGGTTATGTGTTGGGCTATGATTCAATTTTCAAGATCAGTAAATCCACCAAAAGTATGATCAGTAAGTGATATCTGCCAAGAATAGAGCTTGGGGTTAACTGTTCGAGAATAAATATTAAAATTTGATTGAAGGAAAATGAAAAGCATGGTATTCAAATGTTGAGACCTAGAGCTAGCCAAATAGTTGCATGAATGAGAATATGGTATGAATGATGGGAGGCGTATAAGTACGAAATTTTTCAACTGAAAATGGGAAGGTATTTGCCAAAGATAGATACAAGAAAGCCCAATTATTCAAGATGAATAATTTCTTGAAAAGTTAAAAAAGGTAAATTATGTTCATAACTCACTAAGTTCCTTTGAACTTACTAGTGTTATGTTTATGTTTTAGGTATTGCCATGTCAGTGTAAGTACTCGAGTAGACAAAGCCAGGATTGTGCTAGAGAAGTAGCATAAGGGGGATACTATACATACAATGGGCATATAGGAAGAACTGACATTTAGTAGGACTACACCATTTGAATCTGTCTTGTGTAACTTAAGTGTTGTAATAAACTTTTAGCAAGACCGATACTATATGTTTTCTGCAAATACTACTATTTTTCTCTAAGTACAGAGTTTTTAATCAAATTAATGAGGAATGTTTTCAGTAATGAGTTTTTGTCTCCTATTTAAAAATTTATGTTAAGTTTTCTGTGAATTAATACTTGAAACCCAGACTTGGTGAATCGAGTTGTGGGGAGGGCATTACAGGTTCGCTGCCCAGCTTGCCTTGTGTCATTTCCTTTGCCTTGACCTCGTCCGTGAACCCTTGCTCGCACTAGTGTGGGGGTCAAGGTCTAAGCTTGCAACCCTCTTTACTTCTGGGCAGTCCCTTATCATGTGTTCTTTGGATCCACACTTAAAATATCCTCTTGCCATCTTGTGACATTCACTAGGATGCCTTCGTTCATAGTGTTTGCAGAGTGACCAACTTGGCATTTTGTGCAAACCTTCTTTTTCAGCCTGGGTGTTACTCTGCTGTCACGAATGGTTTGATAAAAAACTACATTTGATTTTCCTGTTAGAGTTACATGAGTCACAATCCCTCTTAGATGTTCATCCAGACTGTCTAGAAACCTTTTTCCCTGGCCTTGTTTCAGCTAGCGAAGCCTTTACCCTTTTCTCCTCAATAGCCTTCACCTTATCGACCAACTCATCGAAGCTCATCGTGTCATGGACTACAAAATAAAGTTCTAGATATCGATGCAACCCAAAACAAAACCTTTTGTAGCAATCCCTTTCTTATGAATTCATCTCAGTTTCATACTTCTCAATCACAAAAAATTCTACCCCGTACTCAGCCATAGTCTTATCGCCTTGCGCCAAATTAATGAATTCTCAATTGTAAGCTTCGATATACTGTTCACCTATGAATTTCTTCTTAAATGTTTCCAGGAAGAAGTTCCAAGTTAATTGATTTATAGTAGTTCCCTACTTCACAGTGATCCACCAGTAATGGGCTTCGTTAGTGAGTAAAGACACAACAGACTGAAAAACTATGCAGAGTTCGCCAAAAATTCTGCAAAGTAATTGGGTTATGAACTATAAAAAGTATGAACCCTAACATTTGACAAACTGTTATCTGCGAACCCTTAATAACTTTTGGATATACAAATAACTTTGCGAACTGTGTTCGCAGTATCTAAACATTAGGGAGTACTTTGATTTGAAAAATTTAGGTTCTCATGTTCTTAATTCATTTCTTCAAATATTTATTACTTCAAGTAAAGAGTCGACTTAGTTCTTACATACGAAGTAGGTTCGCAAAATATTTTCGCTGCATATCATGAAGCAAGCAAAGCGAGTTGACAAACTTGTGTTTTCTTATATTTACATATGATTTATGTTTTGACTTGTGGTGTGTTGGAGGTTAGGTTGGTGTTAATGGAGACTCACTTAGATGGCTAATATGGCATTCCATAGCTTGGGTTTGACAATTAGACTAGGTATAAGTTGTTACATTTGTTGGTATTAGAGCTTGCCAGGAAGTGATGAGCATGATTTTTTTTTTAGTTAGTGTAGGATTGGGAAAAATACATTGCCCTGGTTTAGTTGTTTTCTTTTGCAATATTATGTTTTAGATCACTCTCCGCTACTCACCTTCCTAGTGGATGTGTTTTGATGAACTATGGTCGCAGATACGTTTTGGCGAACTGTGTTTGCATATGTTTTTGGGCGAACAAAGTTTGTAAATGTGTTTGATAAACTTAGAATTTATAACTGTATGTTCTTAAACCTTGTATTATGTAAGTTTAGAGTAAGTAAAATGTCTCCTAGAAGATTCAATGCGAATGTATGCCGTCTTAATGGAGCTGCGAACCCTTCAAAGGGTGACAAGACTTCGTTGTCGCCTGTGTGACCTCATAAGGAAAACATTCTAGATTAAAGTGTCGAATTGTTGGTACAAGCCATGATTGGCCTATTTTATGCATATGACAATTCAATTTCATTTTTGAATGTTCTCTAAAGATTTTAATTTTATTCAATTTTGACCCTAAAACTGAAATTGCTATAACAATTGTTGGTATAAGCCATGATTGGCCTATTTTATGCATATGACAATTCAATTTCATTTTTGAATGTTCTCTAAAGTTTTACATTTTATTCAATTTTGACCCTGAAATCGAAATTGCTGTAACTTTCAAATTTGAGTTTTAATTTGTAAATTGATCTCAATTCTATCATTCTATAGCCCTCTATTATAAATATTTATAGAAATTTAATATCAATTTCAAAATATTTACACTTTTGACCATATGTTCAAAAATTAACAATTAAACTTTACGAACTAGTCATTTTTCATTTTAAGCTTAAAATCTAACAATTTAATACCAAAAGCTTCAAGATTCAACAATTGAAACTTTTAGAAACTATTTATGTTTTGTCAATTGGTACACGGGTTAGCTAAATTAAGCTTCTGGGACCTCAGAAACATAAAACTTACAAGAAACATACTTGAAATTGCTTACCAATTGAGAGACCAAATTTGAAAATACATAAACCCTATTTTTTTTTTTTGTAGTTTTGGTGATAGAGAATAAGATGAATGGAAAATCTTTATTTTTTTGTTTTAATTTTAACTTATATACTTAGTTTAATTTATAATTAATTATATTTAACCTACTTAACTATAATTAATTAACCTTAATTGTAATTAACAGGATTTATTGGACTAAACCACACAGCCACCACTGTTTGGTCAATATTTAGTGGTCCAATTACTCAATTGGTCCTTCGATTAATGAAAAATCCATAGTGATTAACTTTTACAAATTTTACAAGTTAGCCCTTGTACTTTAATTAACTATCCAATTGACAAAATTAATGGACCAAACTTTAATTAAAATTAATACTAACCTCATATATATTAAATAAGATTTATGGACTCATTCATCGAAAATGGGGTTCCAAAACCATCATTTTCGACACCACTAAAAAACGGGCTATTACAGCTTGACACTAAAAAACACTGAAGAATCAATACCTGATTGGATAAATGAGCAAGATGGATTATTGGATGAGTTAGAAATAGAAGAATTCATCTGAAACTATGGTGATTGAAAAAGCTTGTGTAGATGCTTGACAGACTCTGGACGTACCAATGTCCAGAGTGTGAATATTGCAACTAAAGACATAGATTTGAGCCAGTGTCTGCAAGTATACAGGTCAGGTTGTAATATAGTTACAATGAAGTAGGTAAGTACTTCGAGGATCGTACCCAAGGGATTGTAGTTTGGGAAAAAATGTTATCAAGCCAATTACTGGGAGTAATTACTAATCTACTTGAGTTATGAATTGCTAGTGTTAATATGGAAGCAAAATGATGATAATATTAATAAACTAAATAAAATGAATTAAACCTAAATCTACTCCTAAGTTCTTGTATCGGTTTCTCCTATCCTTGTTTCGACTATGCTTGTTCCTTTAGCCTAGATCCAATTGTTTTACCTAATTAATTATTGATGTAGATTTCTAATCAATCAACTAGTTGATACCCTAGTAGGATCTTTCGATACATCCACTAGAATAGTGAGTCAGCAAGAACTACATCCACTAGAATAAACTGGTTTGGGGTTAAGGTGTTCACGGATAGGTCATACCAATTTTGGGTTAATTCCCACCTAAATGGCTTCCTAGTGTTGTCAAGCCTAGGGTTTAAGTTCTTCCTTTCCTAAACAGTTGATTTGCTAAGAAACTCTATCCTTCAATCAGTTAATATGATTAGAACAGTTGAAACCATGCGAGATATGTATGAAGCATAAATTGATTCTAATCTTTACATAAACATTCAATTAAACAATGTTAAAGAAAGTGATATAAAGAGTAGAATAAAGGGAAAGAGATGCTCATGGATTTATCGATGAAAAAATGTCTCTGAAACAATTTCCATTCGCGAGAGTCTCAATTCGGAATAGGATCTTCTTATTATAAGAATACAAAATACCCTAAGTAAAAATTAAGAATGAAATAAAAACCCGAAGTATATTTTCTATCCCCCTAAAATTGTGTGTTTAAACTTATTACAATGGACTTTATATAGGCTAAACTTGAAATATTATAGTGCCTAAATTATCCTTGAAGTCCTTAGAGATCAACCAGGAAAAATACACCTAATTTCCCTCCAAAACATCATTATCACATGTAATATTTTTTGGGGCTACGTAGGGCTTAGTTGCAATATAGGCCTGGGATGTTTAGACAGAGAAGACGTGAAAGATCAGCTTAAAGACCAGTCGAGATGGACCTTGGAAATCAAAATGATGGACGAGGAAATAGAGTCAATCATATGCGTAATCCTATGCTTATTGCTGATGATAAGGATCGTGCCATAAGACAGTATGTTGTGTCCCTGTTCAATGAATTAAATCCGATAATTAAGAGACCAGAGATTGAGGCACCTTAATTTGAATTGAAACCAGTGATGTTTCAAATGCTCCAAACGGTGAGCCAGTTTAGTGGAATGCCCATGGAAGATCCACACCTTCACCTTTGATTATTAATGAAGCTGAGTGATTCGTTTAAAAATAGTTGGTTTTACTGAAGGCACATTGAGGTTGAATTTGTTTCCATACTCATTGCAAGATCGGACACGAGCATGGCTTACTTTTTTGCCACCAAGTTCAATATCTACATGGCAAGAATTAGTATAAAGGTTTTTGGTTAAGTATTTTCCACCTAGCAAAAATGCTAAGTTGAAAAATGAGATAACCACTTTTCAACAATTGGATGACGAGTCCTTGTACGAGGCATGTGAGAAATTCAAAGAATTACTTCATAAGTGTCCTCATCATGGGATTCCACACTGCATCTAATTGGTTGTAACGGTCTCAACGCATACACAAGGTTGATGGTAGATACTTCTGTGAGTGGTGCTCTCTTGTCGAAGTATTATAATGAGGCTTACGAGATCCTTGAGAGGGTCAGTAATAACAACTATCAATGGCCAACAAATCAAGCAACTATAAGAAGACGAGTAGCAGTAGTGCACAAAGTGGATGAACTTACATTACTCTTAGCTCAAGTATCTTCTATTTCCTTAATGTTGAAACAATTTATTGCTAATGGTTTTAATAATTTTTCAGCTCAGTCACCAAGTCAGTTTGATTTTGTTTCCTACGTATATTATGGGGATGGTCATTCTTTCGAGAATTTTCCACCAAACCCTGAGTCAATTTATTACATAGGCAACCAACACAAAAATAGAAGTGGACATGGATAGCAGTCCAACTTCTACAATCCTTCATGGGGCAAACATCCAAAATTTTCTTAGAGTAACCAAGGAAATAGACCAAATAACACTTACATGCAGCATAGAACCATCCAATCTCAAGGGTTCAATCAACAAGCACCAAAGCTACAACAAGCTGAGTCATCCAACATTTTGGAGAAATTGTTGAAGGATTATATGGTGAAGAATGACACCTTAATCCAAAGCCAAGCAGCAACACTGAAAAATTTAGAGAACCAAATGGGTCAGTTATCTACAGAGCTTCGCAACTGACCACAAGGAAACTTGCTGAGCAATACAAAAAATCCAAGAAATTTAGGTAAGGAACATTGCAAGGTAGTGGCCATACGAAGTAATAAGAATTTAGAGCCCAAGATGGTTGTGATTGAAGATGAACCTAATAAGAAGGAGGAAAGTCAACCATCAGTTGAAACTCCTACACCAGCAGAGCCAGAACCTACAAAATCTGATGAGGTAAAATCTAACCCAGTAAATTCTAATAAGCTAATATCTTCCCAAGATGCAGATTTATCTCTCTAGAAAAGTTGTGATTCAACCCAAAGTTTTATCACCTCCATACCATTAAAAGTTCCAACCAAATAAGCAAAAATAGGAGGTGCAATTCAAGAAGTTTTTGGATGTTCTAAAGCAACTTATCATTAATATCCCATTGGCAGAGGCTTTAGAGCAAATTCCCAGTTATGTGAAGTTCATGAAGGACATCCTATCCAAGAATAAAAGATTTAGTGAATACGAGACTGTCGCTTTAACGAAGGAGTGCAATACATTGCTACAAAACAAGCTTCCTCCGAAACTAAAGGACTTTGAAAGTTTTACAATACCTTATCATATTGGAGAATCTTACTGTGGTAAAGCTTTGTGTGACTTAGGAGCTAGCATCAGCTTGATGCCCAAATCTATTCAAATTGTTGGGAATAGGCGAAGTAAGACCCATTACTATGACACTTCAATTGGCGGATCAATCTTTAGCATACCCTAAATGAAATATAAAGGATGTTTTGGTAAGAGTCGCTAAATTCTTTCTTCCTAATGATTTCGTTGTATTAGATTTTGAAGCAGATAATGAAGGGTCGATCATCATAGGGAGACCTTTCCTATGATCGACCCTTCCTAGGTACGGGAATAATGTTGATAGACGTACAAAAAGGAGAACTCACGATGAGAGTTCAAAAAGATAAGGTAACATATAATGTTCTTAAAGCAATGAAATTTCCCGATTCGATGGAGGAATGTTCAGTTATGGAAAAGCTAGAAACTTTAGTTTCTATAGAATGGGAGAACAATTTTGAAGACCCATTGGACAACACTATAAGGTCTGAGCCATTGGAAGATGAAAAAGGTAATGAAAACATGGTTTTGATGGAAGCCAATCTGAAGGACTATGTACAACTAGCATGGTTTACACCACTAGAATTAGAAGTTTGAAAATTAACACAATCAAAGTTGTCAATCAAAGAGCTGCCCAAACTCGAACTTAAGGTACTTCCTTCCCATTTAAAATACATTTTTAGGTAATTGTTCTACTTTGCCTGTGATTGTTTTAGCAAAATTAATAAAATAATAAAAGGAGCAACTAATTACTATTTTAAAGAAATTTAAAAAGGTAATTGGCTGGTCCGTAGCTGATATTTGAGGTACAAGCCCTTCTTTCTATATGCATAAAATTATTTTAGAGGAGGGCGAAAGAGCTAAAATTGATGGGCAAAGGAGACTCAACCCAATCATGAAAGAGGTAGTTTGAAACGAGGTGATTAAATGGTTAGATGCGGAAATTATCTACCTCATCTCAGATAGTTTATGGGTAAGTTCGATACAATGTGTATGAAAGAAAGGTGGAATTATGATTACCGAGAATGAACGTAATGAGTTAATCTAGACGAGAACTGCCATGGGTTGGAGATTTTGTATTGATTACAGAAAATTGAACATAGCCACTCGAAAAGATCATTTCTCATTGCCTTTTATGGATCAGATGTTAGATCGACTGGTAGGTAATGAATATCACTGTTTCTTAGATAGATATTCGGGATACTACCAAATAGTTGTAGCCACAAAAAACCAACACAAAATGAATTTTACTTGCTCGTATAGTATGTTTTCTTTTAGGTGAATACCTTTCGCTTTATGTAATGCACCTGCCACATTTTAGCGATGCATGATGGCAATATTTACAGATATTGTAGAAAATTTTGTTGAGGTTTTCATGGAAGGTTTTTTGTTTTTAGTAATACTTACTATGTTTGTTTGATTAATTTGGCTAAGTTACTTAAGAGATGCGAGGAGACAAATCTTCTCCTTAATTGGGAGAAATGTCATCTTATGGTTATGGAGGGAATTGTCTTAAGGCATAAAATTTCCAAACGAGGAATTGAAGTACATAAAGCAAAGGTGGTGTGATTGAAAAATTACCACTTCTAGTTAGTGTGAAAGGAGTTTAGAGTTTCTTAAGCCATGTCGGATTTTACTGAAGGTTTATAAAACACTTTTTAAAAATTTCTAAGTATTTCTGTATGCTGTTAGAGAAAGATACTATTTTTGAGTTTGATAAAGCATGCTTAGAAGCTTTTGAAGAGTTGAAAAGCCGGTTAATCTCAGCCCCAATAATTATTACACCTGATTGGAACTCACCTTTTGAATTGATGTGTAACATGAGCGATTTTTCTGTTGGAGCTGTGAAGGGGTAAAGAAGAAATAAAGTATTTAATTGTAACACCCTAACTCGTCTCCATCATTTGATAAGGGTTATAGAGCATTATAGTGCAAAACAAAACCTTAATAATCAAACATGGATCAACATGCAATTCACATATTAATTTTCAATAACATAATTTAAATATGATAAAAATACTTTTACGGGCCTTAAATCGAGCTTTATTGGCCCTAAAAATAGTTTGGAAACAATCAGAGACTTATTCGAAGCAAATCAAAAATTTTAGGCAAAACATGAAAAATTTGTGAAATAGGGGTCACACGACCATGTATCCAGGCAGTATGACATAGCCCAGACCATGTGGACATTCGAAATAGGGCTACATGATCGTGTTGTGGGTCGGTGCCAAATCGTGTGCATATTCAAAGTTAGGTCACACGACCATGCATCAGGCTGTGTGCCAGACCATGTAACTAACTATTTTGGGAGACACGATCGTGTCATAGACCGTGTGAAACCTATATTTAAAGACAATAAGGACACACGGTCGTGTGAACAGGCCGTGTGTGACACAGGGTTGTGTGACAGCTCGTTTCTTAGGTCGTGTGTACCAAAATGTGCCTTGAAAAACAAGTTTACCAAAAATGCTTTCTTAAGCTACAAGCATACCATTTTCTAACCTTTTAAACCTAACTAAAGCACACTTAAATGAGACCAAATCATGCTAAAATCGTCATATATGCAACACCTTTCCATCATTCAACTAATGTACCCTCATTGATATCACAAAATATACATCCAAGTAAATTCATCTAATTGACATGGACTAAGCTTAAAATCTACACCATATACCTATTATTCATCCATTTAAACTTCAAATAAACACAAATCAAGTCAAGAATCATTCAACATATACCTACCAATATGCCAATCAAAGGCACCAATTTCACACACAAAATTTAGACCCATTTCAACCATACCAAATAGCCATTCCAAAACATGCCATTATACCTTATAATACCTAATATCTATAAAGCATCCATAACAAACTTAGCACAACCTAAACAAGCCAAATCATTGGAATAACCTTTTTAACTCTATTACATGTCATTTATAACCGTTAACCAAAACAACCATAACTACCAATATGACGAATGGATAGTGTGACGATGCTCTGACAAGATTGCAATTGATCAAGCTTTTCCAATGATCTACAAAGCAGAGAAAACAACTACGTAAATAACTAATGCTTAGTAAGTTCGTATAAAGGAAACTTAAACTTACCGAACATATTAAACTAAACAACCAATCACACTTCCATCATGTCATATGCCAAACTTCCTTTCCTATACACATCACCTCATAAGGTTAGTAAGTATAACATTACATGTAAGTTCCAAGTAAATCATGGCATATAAATGATAAGCATTTAGACTTTATATATCATCCATCACATATATATCCATTACACATTCTTCTCATTTGAATCCACATAGTTAGTAGATAATAAGTAAACATAAAATCTATTAAACATAACATATACTAAGAAATGAACTCCATGTGTATTCCATCCATCACATGATAAACTCTCATCCTTTTTCATTTTAATATGCAAATCTATCTTTTCATTTCAGATGAACATTAGTAACATTAAATGTCTTTCCAATAACCTTTACTTACTTATTGAACCATATAGAATCACATCGGATACTAGGGAATGCTCACACATAGTGTGCCTTTTCATATAACCATAACCTTTCCAATAGTGCTCACATGAGCTTTGAAATGGGCTTGCTCAGATGAGTTGTGGGTTGGGATGTTAGCTACATGATGTTTCTCACACGAGCTATAGAGAATTCACAACAAATGTAGGACCTCAGCCATCGGTAAGACATCTAGGACCAGTACCTGAAACTGCATAATCTCTAATGACATGTCATTTTTATCCTAAGTATTCACAAGGTTTAAATGGGACCTTTATACATATTAAATTCTTTAAGTTTCATTATATTATATCATTTCTCACATGCTTCATGAAATATACATTTTCAATATACACATCCAAACTTTTTCCTTTCATTCCATTGTACCATTCCATTACACATTAATACACAACTATCAATCTAATTATGCATATTACAAATATTAATTAATATTCCATCTAAAACAACAATACCAAATTTAATACTTATACAAACTTATCTCTATTAAAGTGATTGCTAAAATAAAGTCAAAAACTAGTCCGGAACCTTAACTTTTACATTGATTTAAATCCAATTGTAGAGTTTCTTGATCTAAAGAAAAGAGTAAAAGATGTTACAACTTGATGAGTTGAGGAGTTGAGGTTATTTTCATACGAGAATGCTAAGATGTATAAAGAAAAGAGTAAAAGATGGCAAGAAAATCGTATACAACCTCGTGAATTTAGAGAAGGATAGAAAGTGTTGTTCTTTAATTCAAGGCTAAGGTTATTTCTGGGAAACTCAAATCTCGATGGAAAGGACCCTACACCATCCATAGAGTTTATCCATATGGAGCTGTTGAATTGTACAACAATGGAGGTACGTTTAAAGTTAATGGTCAACGTCTCAAACACTATTGGGATGGTTAAATTGAGCGAATTGAAACCTTGTTCAATTTAAAAGACCCTTAATTTTTTATATTTTTATTTTCAATAAATGGCATACTTAGATATTATTTTCCTTGAATTAATAAATTTAATTTAATTTGTTTAAGAAGATTGGAACTTAAGTGGGACCATTAGTGACCCTTCCAACCTTTCCTATGATATTAATTTAATGTAAAGAAGAAAAATTCAAAGTCAGCCAAAAGAAAATTTTAAGTTTAATCTTTATTTGCAAAGTTTTATTTATGTTTAATAAGAGGGTCAATTTGGCCCAAGTACTGATCAATTTATTTTTCTAGTTCAATTTTATTTTTCAATACAGTAAATAACTACAGTTTGGGCTCGAGGCCCAAAATAACAAAGAGGAGAAATTTACCCACTAAGTGTCATCCATAGGGTTCTAAAAACTCTAATATTCTTGCCACTCTTCCCTGCCATCCTTACCTTGCCACCCAAGCAGCCCTTATAGCTAAATTTTTGCTACAAAATTGCCCTAATCCAACACTATATAAACCCTTTCATACCTACATAAAATTTACAACACATAACCAATTAGCTTTCACCCTAATTTTCTTCTCTTAGCCACCGGCCTCAAGTTCCCAAAAGCCTCTTCCCAATTTTCTTTCTTTGCCACAAGTCTCACTTACCGCCACCACAAAGCCTTTTTTGGAGCAACGCCTTTGCCGTCGCAATCCCAACATTGTCGTAACATCGTTGCTGCAACAATTCAATTGCCTCCGTAACTTTCACCAACACACCTTATCGATTTCTTATTTTTCCCTTTGCTAGAACTCTGCATATTTTTCAGGAAAAATACCATGTCTCGTAAAAAAACTAGATCTTCCAAGACTTCTACCGAGAATCCAATTGTGATTCAAGACAAGGAAGCAAAGGAAAGATTTGATTCTATCTTCAAGAATCAACCCATGATGTTGGAAAAAGGTTTTAATTTGGAGAGCAATGACAAGATGATCATGCTATTGTCACTTCAAAGGATGATTAATGCTTTAAATTTGGAGCAATTCTGTGATGCACGATCAATGTTTGATAAAGACTTAGTACGAGAGTTCTATGCCAACTTGACCATGTCAGATGTTAATGAAGTTCTTATTCGTAGGAAGAAGGTACCCATTACTTCTAACTCTATTAATGATTTGTTTAACTTACCTGATGTTGAAGAAGATGAGTACTCTGCCATGATGAAAAATATCAATTGGGATTTTCTTCAACAAGTTCTTAATGAGGTTACAAATTTAGGATCCCAATAGATTATAAGAAAGTATGGTAGTCATTCTTGCCGAAGGGAAGTTTTAAATCCAATAGCTAAGGTATGGTTCTACTTTATTCGATATAGCTTCATGCATATCTCACATAGTTCCACCATCTCGATGGAACAAATGCTTAGGAGAATTATTCTCTAGCAGATCCATGATTGCGCAAGGAAAAAGGCAGGAAGTGTCTACTTTCCATCATTGATTACTTTGCTTTGCTTAAGGGCCCAAGTAAGATCGAAAGCAAACCTAAAGGATCGTTATGTTCAAGGTTGCATAACAAGGCATGGCCTTGAAAGGCTAGTGGAGAATATCGGGCTATTGAACCAAGTTGAGCTAAATGAACCGAATGAACCAGAATCAAATGGGTCATCAACTAAGTCTGAACTAAAAGTTGACCCAATTGATGAAACAGAAGAAGCAGAAACTGAGAGGAACCAAAAAGCCCTGAACCAAGGGTAGAGCCTAATATTGCTGAACCAGTGGAGCAAATTTTTAATCCTGAGTTGACCATTCCTATTTCCTCAAACACTATGAAGAAATCAAAACTTTAAACTATTATAGATATGTGGCAATTCATACACAACCAATAAAAAACTTACTGGAGATATGCAAAAGTTAGAGATAATTCCTTACGAAATACTTTAAAGAATATCCCTAACACTTTTGTTCCTGAGTTCCCAGATCATCTATAAGAGACATGGCAAGAGGAGATTATGGGATAAAGTGCGATAAAAAGGAGAAAAGAAAAAAGAAGTAGAGGATGATGCAAATAAAAAGGGGGAAATTTCTTATCCTTAGTATTTATTTTTAGGCATTTATTTTTATTACTTAGTTAGTATTTTGCGTTCGTATAATAAATAAGATATTAAAAACATGAATAAAATAAGCTCAATGCCTCTTCATTAGGAAAAAACAAGTGATGCGATAATGGGAATGAACATGTCTAGGATGGATTGTTGAGAAACACTTGGTATTTAAGCAGTCTTCATGACTCACCTCTCTTTCTTACAACCCTACCTGGTGTTCATTTTTCATTCATTACTTTGTTTCACAATGAGGATATTGCTTCTTTTTAAAGGGGGTAAGACAATATTTGCATAAATTTTTAAAATTTTCAAGTATGTTTCAATCTTTTCATATAAGTATGCTAAAATAA
>JABFAF010277885.1:0-20985 GCA_013677275.1 Gossypium schwendimanii | reverse complement strand
GTCATGCTGCACAATGACAACTACAATAAACGGGAATATGTTGTCCAAGTATTGATGAAAGTGATCCCGGGGATGACCCTAGACAATGCAGTTAATATAATGCAAGAAGCACACTACAATGGGTTGGCAGTGGTGATTATTTGTGCACAGGCTGATGCTGAAGAACACTGCATGCAGCTAAGGGGGAATGGGCTTCTGAGTTCAGTTGAACCAGCAAGTGGTGGTTGCTGAAGAGTAGATCCATTTGGCTTTTACCACTGTTAATGTATATACATACCCCTTTTAGAGCTTTAAATGCTGTATATCTGAGTGGTGATACATTGTTGTATGATCCCTGGACCTGGACATTTTGTATGGTCAAATTATAGACAAGAGGATGGATGTTAGGTACTAATTGTGAGTAAAGTTGGCTCCATTGATGTCTCTGTCTTTGCATTTGCTAAACAATTTGGGATAAGTGACACCTTAAAATATCAAGGGGAAAAAAGAACAAAAATGAACCTGAAGAACGACCAGGAATGGAACTCGTCTCACAATATTCCAAACCAAGGGACCGAGAGCTTTATTCTCATTGTTGTTTTCGCGTTTTAATTAATGTCCTCAAATGGCCTAAGGTCGGTTGCGTCTAGGAAAATATTTTTAAAAAAAATTGAGAGGCTGAATATAAAGAATGAAAAAAAATATATTTACTTTGTTGGGATAACACTAAAGATGGAAAAAAAGGTCAATTTAATCTGCAAGAAGCGTAAACCTAATAAACCTATGCTTGATAATAAGGACATCGTATGAGCCAATGGCATTAACCTGACTGCTTTTCCTTTAATTGTTGCGTTTCAATTTTCACTGCTGAACTGTAAACCCAAATTTTGTTAAGAAAAAAAAAGAATGTAATCATGAATCAAAACAGAACGCCCAACATTGGCATTACCAATGGTGATGCTTCACATTTTGAATATATTATTAAAGGATTATATTTCACTTTTGATTTACTCAGGTCAAACATGTAAAGTTTGTGATTGTAGATGCTTGTTTTCGGTTAATTGTTCTATTAATAGTAGTTGTAGGAAATATTGCTCTCTACAATAGCACTTTTGGGATCAACTCCCTTAGGGAATAATGAAAGGTTGGTATGATTTTTGGATTGTTCCACTTTTGGAATGTCCCAGAATGCATGACTTGGAGGCTTAGATACGGATATTGAACTTCTTAACTTTTATTTGGAATACAAATGCTTCCTTCTTATTTCTTCATTGAATAGACAATGCATTTGTATTAAAAACCCTTCTTGCTAAAATATTTTAAGTGGGTGTAACTTTCATGTAATTATCCTTGTACCCGTTATTCATATAACTTACCTTCCATTATCCACGTTCAAGTGTCATGGGGCTCGAACTTTACTCTAGTAAACCGCATGGCCTTAGGCGATTTCTTGGATTCAAATCCTACCTAAGTCAGCCTACTCTCAGGAAATGAGAATTCTTTCATAAATTCTCTAAAGCACCAAAGAAAATCGAAAGCAAACTCAAAGAGAAAGAAGCAACGAAAAACAAAAAAAGCTATAGAGAAAAATAGCACACACCAAGTGCTTGAGTAAATGCTCTCAAAATTATTCTGTTACTTTGAAGGTTTACAACTAAGTGATTACAAATGAGGGGGAATACCTCTATTTATATTTGCGCTCTCCTAGATTCAATGGTACATATCGAATTACATTAACGACCAATATCAATGTCTATCTACAAGATAAGAGTCTTAAGGGATTTAAATTCTATACATCTTTATCACTTATGATTTACATGAATTACCCTAGTAACTCTAGTTTTAATAGAGTGTTTCACTAGGCTACTAAAACTTCAAGCAGATAGGTTTCTTCATATCTTCCACGAGTTGGGTCAGTTCAAGTGGGTCAAATGAGCCCTATTTAATCAATTGACCTCCATGGGACGTTCTATGTGCAATGGTTATGGGCTTTAATCTGCGGCTCATGACATTCTCGCCTACCTATTCTCGCAATGCCCTCATTGCATCCTCGGAATGACATTGGTTTGACTCGTCCCGAAATAGCCTCGATACCGCGGCTGATTCCCTACTAGTTTTTCTATCAGATAGTTTTGCTTCTTGGAAAATTTGGCTCAGCTAATGTCTCCATCGTTGCCTACCCCAAACTGCATTTCTTTCTTACACATATTGATCATAAGAGGCCAACGCTCTTACTTGCCTCCAGTGTGACTTGCCCTGATTGAGATCCTCTTGATCCTTACAAATAAGCCTCGACATACTCGCATTGAGCACTAGATTGACCTTGAATATTCTCGCCAACTTTTTTTTGTGAGCCCCTAAGCTTACCCGCTTTAGAATTCTGAAAGGGCCCCTATGTCTTTGCCAAGCCAATGATAAGTCAAAATAAAAAAAAAATACTAGATAAGTGTTTGAGATGTACATAGCACGTTGCATTTAATTGTTTCAACTACCCAGTTTGCATCACAACTTTTCTCCCAAAGTATGATGCACAATCCACCTCTCTCATAGGCGGTAGCCCCACTAATGATTCAATAGGCTTCATATCAGTTTGCCACACCTCTAGCATTTCCAAGGGGGTATTTGTAGCACTCCTCCAAACTACCAAGATAATTTTATTCCCACAATGAACATCTTTGGCTAGTTGGATTGCCAATAGTACCTTGGTTCCAACCCTCACGTCTCAACTTACAGGCACAACACTGTTGGATCTGGTGTCCTAAGTGTAGTATTTTCGTTTAAGTACACTTGTAATTTTTTCGAACAGATTGGTTAATAAAATTATTCATGAATTACATTAATACTTTGTATATTTTCCTCACATGGATTTTGTACGCAAAGCAAAATGGAAGTAAATATTGCTCACTGGTTGTCTAATGTTTAACTAATACTAAGCGGTATTATGTGGTCGGATCATAATACAGAAAGATAAGTTGTATTAGCAGATGAACCTAAACATGTCCTTAGTCTAATCGAAAATGAGCAAACTGATTAAAAGACTAATATGTCGTCTATCAAGTCTAATTGGGGAGATACCTTGTCTTGGGCATCAGAGCGGATGACTCCTAAAAGATAGAGACATAGATGTAACTAATATAGATGACATTCATAGTGTAGCATACATAAATTCGAAGTGGATGGCAGACTATGTATTCATGACTCGTACACTTTGATGTAAGTAAAAGCCTGAGTTTAAATAGATAAGGAATCGAAAGCTGGTGCGATGGGTGTACGACTTCTTTAATATGTAGCATCATTTACAATAGTGGAATTAATAGACCAAAACATGGGTAAATGATATCCTCTCATTGGAATTACATGGTTGGTGAGAAACAAATGTGGCCACGGGTTGTCTGTCTTTGTGACGGATGACTTGATCACTATTTGATAGTGATTAACTTTTCACAAAAAAAGATGTAATGATTACCATCAGATAAGATAGGATCATATTGAGAGAATGGATATTATCCCAAAGAAATCAAGGATATCTTATGAGGGTAACACACTAATGATAAGGTCATTTGGATGAACACTAAGTAGTTACTTTCATAATGGTATATCGTTGGGGAGAGCTTATTCACGATACTATAATGGAATGACTTCATGACTAAATGATTTTATAATTAATATGTGAAAAATTGGATCTTAATTATGAATCATTTAAGCCTCAATTACATCTGTCCAATCGATCCCTCCTCTAGCTCGTTGAAACCAGAAATGAATAGAAAAAGAGAAATGGGAAACATTTAGGAATGATTATGGTTTTTTCAGAAATATAGAAATAGAATCATTTGAAAATAAATGTAGGTTTCCAAAAATGGAAATGGAAATGGAAATGAAAAAGGAAACTTGCAATCCTATATAGGATTACTTAAAAAATGATGGAAGAATGAGTTTATGTTTTTGGATTNTTTTGAAGCCCGAAAATGAAAATAAATCATTTGATCATAGTGAACATGTTGAGTTGTGACATATTGAATGAATTTTCTCAAAAATTTTGCTAGGGATACAATCGTCAAAATTTTATTGAGGGTAAAATTGTCAAAATTTTACTTGGATAAAATCGGGGTGAAAAAATTATTTAATATGTAGATATTAAATTTTATTTTGGGAAATAGAAAAACTGAATCGAGTTAGATCATATTACAGAGCAGTGGGTCAAAAAGGTCTTGGAAGTACTCGTAATTGGACCCGATGTGAGAAAGGCCCAACACCCCTCATGTAAGGAGGTGGGACGAAAAAACCCTAGTATTATTAACTAATGTTGCTGCCCCCTATATCCTAGATAAATTAGGATATTGTTTTTCTAGTAGAAATCAACTTCTACAACTCTACAAGGGTTCTACCTTCTTTTCCTATAAATAAATGGCAATGATATAGCCATTGAGAAAACTTTTAAGAGATTGTTATTCTGCCGAAAAATAGAGAGAATTTATTCTCAACTTATAAACATACTTTTTAGAATAACAATTTTACCAGTTATATAAAAGAAGAGAGAATTACTATTTTCACCCCAAAAAGAAAATTTTTTCTATTCCTGTGTTTTGATTCAACTGGTTCGAGCCCACACTCGAAGCAGTTCATGGTACAAGAATAGTGAAGAATATTGTTTGGTTGAAAGACGGAAAACATCAATGATCCATTTATCCAAAAACAAATGTATGAATTCGGTTAAGGTTTATTGCTCTAAATATCAAAAATCGGGTCGATTTTCAAAATTTTAACTTTCCATTATGCAAGAAAACAGTTTTCAAACTAGGCCTTTTCCAACAAACACATCATAGTTTTTGATAATCTAAGATATAATCACAATTGGAAAAAGGAACCAAGACAACATTAACCCGATCAAGGAAGTTCAAGCCAAGAACATAGTCGTAATCATTTAAGTGAATTACCTTAAAGTCTCCATTGTCTTTCCATTGACTGATCTGTAGCTCAACTTCATGTTCTACTTCCACTATTAGAACCTCTTTGAAATTAATCCTCTTGATCTTCTTAACTTATTTGCTAACTAAAAGACCAAGTTTACCCACAACTTTCTCTAATATGAATAAATTAGATGCCCTTGTATCGACAAGAGCACTTCTTCTTTGGCCTGTGATGTTGATGTCCACAGACATCAACCCTTTCTACTTGCGATTCTTCTTTGCTTTCATAGAATTGAGTATCATTGACCCAAGTTTTAATGCCTCAACTCTCTGGCTCCAATTCCTCTTTTTTGAACGTGGATATCTTGGATCGCTCTGGACATTCTTGCATTCTATGTGAACCACAACATAAAAAAGCACTTTACTAGCTTCTTCTCATTCTCTCTTACCCTCTTGGCTGTGATAGAAGGCACAATCGAACCAAGCCTTATTGGTGCTCTGTCTGGTTTCATCATCTTCTTTAATGGCAAAAAAAAACGCAGATTTCTTTGGACAGTCCCTCACCATATACAGACTATTACAAATTAAGCATTTTATTGGCCCTTTTGGTTTGTTGTTAGGTTTCCACTGCCTATTATGTGGTCTCCCATTACTACAATTTTTGCCATTGCCACTGTTATCATTTCCATTTTTATCATGGTCTCCTCCATCATTAGCCGTCTCTTTTAGCTTGAAAGACTCAAACTTGTCTTTCTTCAGACCAAGCTCGACAAAGGATTTCATCTCGGTCATGGCTATAATAAGCTCAGTGATACCTTGTCAACGCAACTCTTGCTTTGCCCAAGGTTTCAGCCTATCTTCAAACCAGTAGAAAGCTTCTTTCTCACTCAAGTAAGAGATTTGAAGCATCTTTTCACAGAAGTCTTAACATACTTTCGAACAGAGTCTTGTTATTTGAAGCATCTTTTCACTGAAGTCTTGACATACTCTCGAACAGAGTCTTGTTGTAACAACTCGATAGTCAAGAGTGTCAAAAAGTGTATTTTCAGAATTCTATTCTCGTAAATTAGACTCGTAAATATTTTTATTAAATATTTACGAAGTTAGTTGTGTAGTTAATTAAATTTTGAATAAGTAATTTTCGTGAAATTAGGAGTTGCTAAGGTACAAGGACTAAATCGTGTAAGAGTTAAAAGTTGAATTATAGATTGAAATAAACTAAAGGGCTAAAGTAACAATTATACCATTTAATAAATGGTTGTGTGTAGGTGGCTGGCCATGGGTTAAATGAATCTGCATATGTATATTATATATATATGTTATATATTGAGTTATAATAATAATCATAATAATAGAAAACATAATAAAAGAATAATAAGAAAGTTGAAAGAGATGATAGCATGCAAAAAGAAAGAAAGAAAGAAAAAGGAGTATGCATGGCCTAGGGACTTAAGGTTCAAACTCAAATTGGTTAATGAAATAATTTAGTCCTTTTCTTGTAATTTTCATATTTTTGCAATCTTAGTACCTAGGGCTACATGACACAGTTGTAATTTTTAGTATTGTTTAAGATTTTAGATGTTTCTATTGTTGAATAGTTTAAGTATTAGAGATTAAATAGATAGATTTTTAAGTTAGAAATAGAAAAGGACTAAATTGTGAAATTAATTGTTGATTTTGAGTAATAGGGACTAAATTGAGAAAAAAATAAAAATTTAAGGGGTTGAATTGGAAAAAAGGGAGCTAAATTTAGTTTAGAGTGAAATTACTATAAAAATATAAAGTTAAATGTGAAGGTTAAAAACTAGTCTCGATTTAGGGACTAAATTGAAGTTTAAGCAAATATAGTGTAAAATTTGAAATTTAATGTAAAACTAAATTGTGTAATATTAATGTATTTTAATTGTTTTATTCCGTAGCTAACGTCGTATCGAAATTCTCGAGTAAAAAGGGGAAGGATAAAATTGACTTCGAATAGCTCGAAATTCACTGTTTGTGTTTCTATAATCCGAATTAAATAGTAGATTGTTGCATATTTAATTGTTTGCATATTGTAAGCATTTGAGGTGAGTACTTTGGTACTTTGGGATTGAATTGGATTCATAGTGGATTTGAAAGGGATTGATTTTGTGTATTATGAAATATGTTGATTATATGAATATTGAATTGACTATATGTGATAATGTGTATATATGTGAAATTGAGACATTGGTTGTATTGAAAAGTGAAATGAAACCCTATTAACTGTATCGAGTTGAGTCNGATATAGATGGCATGCCATAGGATAGGAAGAGCTTAGGGATTTCTTCGACCTCGAGTTAATGAGGTACTGGGTGCCAATTTGCTTCGGTTTAATCGATGAGACACTAGGTGTCAATTTATATAGCGCTAGGCGTAGTTATTACTTCGAATTTATCTGATGAGGCACTGGGTGCCAAACTGGTGTGTTGGTTGGATCTGTGTATCCGTCCGAGTTTGAGTCGTGTTAGTAGGATAAATTAAATGATAAATTTATATGTGTGATATTGTGATGGCAAAGTTGAGAAATGAATATGAGATGAGAAATGAAATATGAAATGATGAAATGGTATGTGAATCTTGAAATGAATTCAAGTATTGATCAAAAAGATGAATCATGCCATTGCATGAGTTGGATTACCAAATGCTATATATATATGGAATACCATTGATATGTGCTTGAACATATGAAATATTGTTACCATGGGCAAAATTTTCTGAACTCTATTGAATGTGAATAAAGAATGAGTAAATTGACATTACTAATTTGATACATTTGTTTTACAACATTACTTATTTTATCCTTATATCTTATCTATTCATATCAAGCTTAAATTGTTTGGATTATAGAAATACTACTAAGTTATACTCAACGTGCGGTTTTGTTTTCCGTGCGCAGGCTAGGTACTTTTCGACTTATCGCCGACTCAAAATCAAACAACAAATCCCAAGCTCAAGTGTGGTGATATCTTATTTTGTAATGCATGTACCTAGGGAGTCTTTTGTTGATGTTGTTTATACGGTGTTGATATTTTGGTTTGCTAGTAAAATGATGATTAATTGTATATATGGTTGTGGTAAGGCTATGTTGGTATGTTAGCCTAGCTTATAGATTGGTATGTGTTTAACTTAATATTTTAGTAGCCAAAGTAGCTAAATATTAGTTCAATTATGGCAAAATTGGTATGAAGGAAAGCTTAAATGGTTTATTTCTTTGCTAGTGTATTGATGATATAAAATGTGGTACCAATAAGAGTACATTGGTTAGGCGCTTAAAATATATTGTTTTGGCTCATTTTAAGCATGCTTAATCGTGTTTTGAATAGGTTAGATGGCTGGTAATTGAGTTGCTTAGTGCCCAGGTAAATATGAAATGGTAAACTTGAGTTTTAAGGTACATTTAAGTGTAAAAGGTCAGCCACACGACCATGTGCGACACACGGGCGTGTTAAAAAATAGTATAGGTGTAGTTTTCACACGGGCTGGGACATGGCCGTGTGACCCAAGTCAATGAGTTACACAGGCAGAGACACGGGCTGGGTCACGGCCATGTGTCCCAACTTCGAGAGTCACACGATTTGAGGCATTTCACACGGCCATGTGTCCCCTATTTTTAGGAATTTCCAAAAATGGCCTTAAACTTTCAGAATTGTTCCAAATTATTCCCTTTATATTTTTAAACTATTTTTAGGGTCTCGTGGACTTGAAATAGGGGTTGTAAGAGTAATTTTTACTCTGAATTGGAATGAATTAGCAAACCTGAATTAAGTGCATTCTATTAGCATCATCGAAGGTAATAATAGTTGGTGTCTGGGCCAATACTTTGATGCTAATAATTGGAATAGTCTTGTTATGTATCTAACTTCTTGCATTCAAGAAGGGATAAATAGTGATAAGAGTGTAGACAGTGGAAGAACAAGTTTAGCATTGCATAGCATGATGCACTATTTGATTATATAAGACACTACTGTGCAAGTATTCGATGGACATGGTGTGCCCCTGTATATTATGACGATATTAGTTAGCTTATACTACTGCTTACGATGTAATTAAATATTTTGGTTAGTTAGTAATGCCCGTAACCCTAATCTGACGATAGAGAGGGGTTAGGGGTGTTACACTTGTTGCATAAACTGATGCAACTTCATCCAAGCCTCATTCTCGGCATACTATGGGTAAAACTGCTTATTCAATTCCCTTTGGAACTCCTCCTAAGATCCAATTGCAGTCCCACATCGTTTCTCATCTGTGGACTTACGATGCCACCGTAAGAGAATGACATGAATAAAATAAATTGCAATAGTGTTTACCTTAGTGGCATCATCCTCGATGCCCATCATATGGAAGTATTGTTCCATCCCCTAGAGAAAATTGTCCACATCTTTTGTATACCTCATCCCCTTAAACTCTTCTAGCTTGGGGACATTCATTCTAGGTTGCTTAGGAACTGAAGCCAGCATCCTATTTCCCACAACAGCTCTGCACACAACAAGCTCTCCCTTAAGCTCCCCAATTTTTACCGTCATGGCCTCAGTTTTCTCCTTCAAAGCCATGACCATAGCTTCGAGAGAATCATTATTTTTTGTTTGATCACCCTTAGTGACTGTAACCCTCCTAACCTATCTTCGTCGCTGGATTAGGGTTACGAAGCATTACTGCACAAAACAGAACATTTAACTTCAAAACATAAACAATCATATGAATTAAATACTAACATTTAATAAATTATTTTAAATATAGCAAAATTTATGAAAGAGTGAAAAAGTGCTTTCGTTGTTGTGGAATAAGATGCCTTCGTATCTTAATACATATATTTAATTTATTCGGGGCTATTAGAGTGGGATCCACTATTTGGGGAATATGATTCGAAGCAATAACAAGAATATTTCTAGTGGAACATCTTTCACAATCCTTGGAGAGATAGTTTCCCTTTTAATGGAAAAATCAAATTCAATGAGGATTTGGTTCATCCTACACGCACACGTCACGGGCTTCCTGCTTTTTTATGTTATCTGGACTTGTATGTAATTATTCATAGCGAAGATATTATAAATACGGTGACTATTCCACCAAACGGTTTTCTTTTAGTTCAAAAGATCAATATGTAGAATCAAAACCAGTGATTGCTGATATTCGAGCGGGAACATACACTTTAAATTTGAAGGAAAGGGTTCAAAAACATATTGATTCTGTCCGAGAGGGAAATGTACTAGAGTACCGATGTGTACCATTCACCCAAATTTACATATAGTAATGTCCATCTCTTACCAAAAACAAGCCATATGTGGATATTATCAGGGGTTCGTACAAATTTGGTGTAGTTCCTTTTTCGCTCCACAAGGATCAACATCAAATAAACATTCATTATCTTTTTTCCAAACAAAGATATATTTCTAGATTCTCAATGAATAATGATCAAGTGAGACATAACTTATTTAGTTCGAATTTTTCAAATAAAAAAAAGACGATAGGATTTACAATTTTTCAGAATTGAATCGAATAATAGGTACTGGGCATTGTGATTTCATATATTCTGATATTCTCCACGAGAATGTTGATTTATTGGCAAAGAGATGAAGAAATAGATTTATTATTCCGTGTCAATTGATTGAAGACCAAGAGAAAGAACTAATGTTGCATTCCCATTTTGGTATCTCGATGGAAACACCTATAAATGGTTTTTTCCATAGAAAAAGTATTCTTGCTTTTTTTTACGATCCTCTATACAGAAGAAAGAGTTCAAGAATTACTAAATATGGGACTCTAGGGGCGCATTCAATTGTCAAAAGGGAGGATGTGATTGAGTATCGAGGAGTCAAAAAGGTTAAGCTAAAATACCAAATGAAAGTAGATTGATTTTTTTTCATTCCCGAGGAAGTGTATATTTTATCCGAATCTTCTTCCATAATGGTACGGAAGAATAGTACCATTGGAGTAGATACCCAAATCACTTTAAATACAAGAAGCCAAGTGTCTGGATTGGTCCAAGTGGAGAGAAAAAAAAGATTGAACTGAAAATTTTTTTGGGTAATATCTATTTCTCAAAGAAAGAGATAAAATATCTCGTCATAGTTGCATCTTAATACCACTAAGAACGGGCAAAACAAACTCTAAGGAATCAAAAAATTTGAAAAGTTAGATCTATGTCCAAGGGTAAACCGGGCCTACGTGGCCCTAAATATGGGTTGGGAACATCCAGGGGTCAATTTGAAATAAAATAAAAATTTTTGGAAAAACTTGAAAATTTTGGAAGCAGGGGTCATACGACCTTGTGTCTAGGCTGTGCGACATAGCCCAGACTGTGTGGACATTCAAAATATGGACACACAGCTGTGTCCCAGCCCGTGTGGGTATTCGAAATAGGGCCACACGGCCGTGTCACAGACCGTGTGCCAAGTCAAGTGTGCATTCGAAATATGGTCAAACGGCCATGTCACAGGTCGTGTGCAAGGCCGCATCACATATCGACTTGAGACATACGGTCGTGTCTCAGACCGTGTAAAGCCTGCACTTAAAATAATAATAACACACAATTGTTTAGGGTGGATGTGTGTGACACATGGCTGTGTGACAGCCCATGTCTCAGTCTTTATGCTGCACGAGTTGCCCCTAATACAAGCTAAATCAAGCCTAAATTCTTGCACACCAAACACACCATGTCTAGCCTATTTCACATGGTTAAAAGGACATTCAAAACACCAAAAATATGCCAAAATATTCATCAATCCTATGTCTAACCAATATGTCATCAAAATGCACCACAAACATACACCAAAATCTATCATACCAACAACTCAAGTTCTTTCTTTAACCACAAACATACACAAAAATCTATCATATCAAAATCATTTCACATATATGTATATATGATTCAACCATGATTTTCCTATAGTCATATAACATGCACAAGTGTTCAATAACACAACTATTTACACCATTATTTACAACTTTCAAGTAAGAACATTAAAGCATACTTAAGCTTAGCATATCTCAAAACATACCAAATGGCCACATTAACATCAAGCTCTATTACACTTAAACCCTATACATGTCATTTATAACCACTTGCCAAAATAATTAAAAACTACCAAAATGATGTCTAGATAGTGTGATCGTGCTCCGACGTGATTCCAACCGATTGAGCTTTTTGACTATCTACAAGACAAGGAAAGCAACTACATAAACAACTAATGCTTAGTAAGCTCATATAAAGGAAACTTAAACTTACCAAATGAATAAATAAATACATGATTAAACCATTCAAACATTGCTCATTACCATATATATACATTTCTTTCTAATCACACCACTTCACAAGTTAGTAATTATACATATGTATGAACATATTAATCATAACAACATATAACATATCATGAATAAGATTTCAATACTTAAATCATCAATCACATATTCAATCATCATCCTTTTCATTTCAAATGAACATAACAACTCCATTTCACATAACAAACCTTTACTTAATAATTCATTCAAATGATACCTTTTTCAAGTATCATCCTTTTCATTTGATATCATTTTCAACCTTTTCATTGATTCGAGAATACCGAATATAATGCCATGGTATCTTTCAACCATGGTCTTTTCCTTTTTTAGTATAATACCATGATGTATTTCAATCACGGTCTTTTCTTTTTCCCAAATCAATACAATCCCAAAACCCAATTCATATATACATAAATAAAGATATCAATTAATTTTATAAATTCAAATGTAATACTTTAAAATGAAATACGAACTTACCTCGACTAATACGGTGGTAAAAGTAGAGTCGATGATTAATCCAACACCTTCGCTTTTCCTCGATTCAAGTCTGGTTGATTCAATTCTTGATATGCAAAATAGGAGCTTGGCTGAATCCTTTAAGGTTCTCTAATGGTGAAATTTCAGTCAAGCTGATTAAAATGAAGAAGATGAATGTTTTGTTTCTTTTGATTATGTTTTTATTTACTATTTTACCATTTTACCCTTACTAATAATTAAAAATTACCATTAAACCTTGTCCATAACTGTCCACTAACATGTAATATGGCATATTTACCCACTAAACCCATTAACTTAAAATTTCGTAGCCATTTGACCTTTTTAACTAATAGAAACTAACTTTTGCATGTTCTAAAAATTAGGCTTTTTTTACTTAATTAACTATTTAAACCTTAAAATTTCCTAACAAAATTTTAGTATGACCTTAATAAATATTCCTAAACATTAAATAAATATTTACACACTAACTCAATATTCGAAATTGTGGTCCCAAAACTATTATTTTTGACACCACTGAAAACGGGCTATTACAGCGACATTGAAGGCTTCTTTCATCACATCTCGATTGGCACTAAGGGTCTCCATCACATAGTCCCTAACTTGCTCTTTTATCATGTCCAACTCATTGATGCGTCTCAACTACCTCGAGTGTTTCCTTCACACCACCCATAGATTCCTCGAGATTGGTCACCTTACCTTCCAAGGCTGACAACATATCCCTCGATCTATTATTTTTTTTAGACCTCTCACGAATCTCAATCGAGACATTTTGCTCGTCTCTTCCTTTCATCATCTCAATAAGTGCCTTCAAACATTGGCTCTGATACCAATTATCTTGGGGCTAGAAATTTAGTTTGGCAAACTAAACGGCCTTAGGCGATTTCTTGGGTTCAAATCTTGCTCAAGTAAACCTACTCTTAGGAAATAAGAATTCTTTCAGAAATTCTCTAAGGTACCAAAGCAAAGCGGGAGCAAACTAAAGAGAGAAAGAAGTAACGAATAACAGAAAAGCCATAAATAAAAATATCACACACTATTACAACTGGGTGATTACAAATAAGGGGGAAAACATCTATTTATAGTTGAGGTCCTCCAGATTCAACGATACAGATCGAATTACATTAACGACTAAGATCAAAGCCAATCTACAAGATGAGAGTCCTAAGGGATTTAAACTCTATACATCATTATCTTTTAGGATTTACATTAATTACCCTAGTAACTTTAGTTTTACTGGAATGTTTCATTAGGCTACTAATGCTTCAAGCATATGTGCTTCTTTATATGTTCCACGAGTCGGGCCAATTCAAGTAGGTCAAATGAGCCTCATTTAATCAATTAACCTCTATGGGAGGTGCAATGGTAACAGGCTTTGATTCATGGCTCGTGCCATGAATAACTTCTCTCACTTCCACTATCCCTTATTTTAGCACGATCATTCCTCTTTGTTCTTATTGTAATTGTTATTTAATAATTTCTTTAAGGCCTATAAATAAAGGCTTAAAATTTTCATTTGAAAACTTTTTTTGATGGTTTGGTAAACTTGAGTTCTTTAAAAATTTTCTGTACAACTTTCATTTTACAAATGCAACAACCACCGTAGCTCTAACCTTTCTTAGCCCTTTATTCTTTCCATCACCACTACCTACCATCGCACTTGTTTTCTAGAGTCTACTCCAATCTTTCTCTCTGTTATCTCTCTACGAAATTTCATTTTACTAACTTGTAATGTTTCTTCACATAACTAAAAGAACCATCTACAATTTTGTGACTCCACTAGGGAGGAGCGCTTACATTCAGTAAACCACCTACCGCATTGTTTTTCAACTTCCACCGAAAATTATGGAGGATTCTAGAAATTCAAATAATCCAATCCCTTCATATATTCAAGGCTTGATGAAGATGATGAAAAAAATAAAGAAATGATGCAAATGTTAGAGGAGAATAACAAAAAAGATAATGGAAACTATATCCTCACCCACATTCTGTTCCAACACCACCTTTTCTCACCTCCAGCCCGTAATAAACACTTCTACTAGACCTACCCCTATCCAAAATGAAAATAGAGAAAATACATATGATGCTTCTACTCTTATGCTTCTCATAAAAATCGATGCAACCAACACCGTGAACACTAACACACTTACCACTCTCACATTTGTTACTTCCATGAGAAACCATGTCACTAAAAACTCTCAGCGTAGAGCATCCTCATTGGTAGCACACACCACTGAAACCCATAGTTTTGTTGCCAAAAGGGGACAACAAAGTTTTTTAGAAAAAAAATGTATTATTTTCTTTGAGTTTGACCTCAAACTCCCTGTTAGGATAGTTGCTAAACCATACCTCCAAGACTACACCAACCCTAAATATAAGTCATCCAATACAAACTCAATTGATACTTGTAAACATGTAATGAAATTCGTTAAGACACTAGGAGTTGATGGACTGGATGATGACTTAAAGCTGAAGGAATTTTCAAAGTCCTTAATAGAGAAGGCATACACCTGGTATGTCAACCTTACTCCTGGTTTTGTAGAGTCATGGGGAAAATGTGAAGGATGTTTAGGGAGAAATTTTTTTCTACCTAAGAGAAGGTTACATTGATTGATCTGGGGAGGGAGCACTAGATTTTGATGGGGGTCTTATGAATTATATCCAATGCTTTAGGGAAAGAGTGTTGGATATACATGATGCACATTATGAGAATGAGCTAGTAAAAGTTTGTATATAGAAGATGTTTGATGAGTATAGAGTGCATTTGGAGAATTGACCATGCCCCAGCGTGTGCACACCGAGGCTTAGAAATATGCAATTGAGTATGGAATTAAAGTGTGGTATCTGCAAGTGAATAGGTCAAAATTGAAATATAGTTTTTATTTACAACAAAACATGTAAGTACTCTAAGGATCATAACTAAAAGATTGCTAAGTTGGTAAAAACTCTTACTAAGCCAATTACCCGGAAAAAAGTTACTAGTCTACTCAAGTTACGAATTAGTTGTAACACCTCTAGCTCGTCCTGATCGTTGGGATTGAGCTACAGAATGCTACAGTACCAAATAGAATAGTTACAGACCTTTAATGGATAATTCGAGTCGAAAATCATTATCTACCCTTTTATAAATCATTCCAAACAAATTTAAAACCTTTTCCAAGCTTAATACAAACTTACGCTCTAAAGTCAACCCAGGATCGAATAAAGACCAAATTGAAAAGTTTGAAAAGTACAAGGTCGACGTTGTAATGAGATTTTCTCCATGTTGTGATGTCACAAAATAGTATGTCACATCACAATGTCAAACCACTTGACATCAGGACGTCACAAACTGTTGGCCGACATTGCGACGAGGGAATATTAATGTTGGGACGAGGAACTTATTTTTGGTAAATTTTGGTCATTTGGTACTTGCTACAAACCAACCTTTCAAATAGGTCATAAGAATACACTTGACATCATTTAAACTTGTTCAAAACATGCCAATTCCATGCCAAAACATAACATATAATCATCTAATCAATCTAAGAAACCAATATGCCACATTTGGCACCAATTCACAACAAGGATACATAAATCAATACAAGCCATTCAACTTATTTATACCAATTCATAACACTTATCTATTTGTATCTTCAATTCAATTCATGATCAAGCATGCAACTATAGATATCAAACATTCATATTATAAGATATTACTCAACTTGTGCATATATACCATTTGTCATTTACAATATAAGTTCAATATCAAATATAGTTCCAAATCAAACTTATCATTACAAGATAACATGAAAAACCCTAAGTAAATGTCACATACAACTGAGTTCAAATGATCAAATAACTACCGAATCAGGAGATGGATAGCGTGAGCTCCTCGAGAATTCGATTGATACGATTCACAAGTCAAAATCTGTAGAAAAAGAAAAGCAACGGGGTATGCATTACAGAATGCTTAGTAAGTTCATGCGAGATTTCACTTAACTTACTTAAATTTCATATCAATTTTATCAATAGAAATACAAAGATGCATAACATGACATTTCTTTGACATCCTTAAGCATTATTGTACCAATTCACAAAACAACCACAAGTTAGTACATTGGTATAATAAGATCAAAGTATTCAAATCACAAACACATACCACCATACTAATTATTTTCATGTATTTCCCTCATATACATTTTATAAACATATAAACTAAGTTCTTTAGTAACTCTTTCCAATCGTTTGCACCTTTAGTGCATTTGTATACTTCCAAACCTACATAAAACATGTTCAAACACATTCCAAACAATGTATGTTAGACAGTTCAATTCAATCCATTATAAACTTTTCAATACCATATACATAATCAATTCAACATTTAACCACTTTAAGATATCAAATTCATATAATGCAAAATTATTCTGTTATCCAAGTTATTTGAGCTGAATGAATATATGAATATACGTCAAGTTATCCATCTGGGCTAAACCTTTTAAATGACGTCAGATTACTCGTCCGAGCTAAAGTTGTGTCTCAAGTATCTCTAATATATCAATTGCTCATCCAAGCTAAACATATAATTGTGTCAGATTACTTGTCAATGCTAATCTTTATCAACACATCAAATAACTTAGCCAAAGTTGTAATGTACAGGTTAGGTTACCATCTAGGTTGAACCTTTAAACGACCTCAGGTTGCTCGTACGAGCTAAACATATATTAGTGTTAGGTTACCCAACTGAGATAAACATTTATCGACACATCAAATAGCTTGGCCAAAGCTGTAAACATATGTGTAAGGTTACTCATTCGAGCTAAACCTATAAAACAACATCAGGTTACTCGTCTGATCTAAACTAGTGGCACATGTATCTTCGAGTCTGCAACAAATGTTGGATCTCGATAATCATTAGTAATCTTCCTTATCCATTGGTACGAGACATAAACTAAGTTCATCAGAGAAATCCAACATATAAGCCCATATTCATTTCTATACATTTTAGTCAAAATTTCACCTTTTGTACCAAAACGTAAATAATTCAAATTTTAATTAAACATAAATATATTCACAACATTAAAGGAAATATGATTTAGACTCAACACACCCTATGAACTTACTTGGGGAAAAAACCGATAAGGTGTTAGTGACTAATTCATAAATTTCCCTTTTTTGTGATTATCCTTCGACTGGTTTAAATCTCGATCTATATCATAAATCAATTAAATTATCAATTCCAAAAAACAATTAAAAACCTACAATAGTTATGTAAAAATTCAATTTCAACTATCAAATGTTTCCTCAAGTTTTTTATTTTATTCAATTTAGTCCTTATAATCGAAACAATTATAACTTTCACCTTTAAGCTTTGTTTTTTAATCCGATTTCAATTTCATTCTTATATAAACCTCTATTATCTATAATTATAAAAATTTCAAGTCAATTTTGAAATATTTACACATTAATCCCTAAGTTCAAAACTAACAATTTTATTTTACAAACTAGTCCTTTTTCATATCTAAGCATCAAATCTAACCAAATAACACCAATTTCATCATGCATTCATCAATGATAACATTTAGATACTTTAACATTTTCAAAAATTGATCCAAAGGTTAGCTAAGTCAACTTCTCGAGACCTCAAAAACATAAAAATTACAATAAACTGACTAAATTCAATTTACTAATTGAGGGGTTAAAGTTTAGAAATCAAAGTTCGGTTCTATCCTTCAAAAATAGAGTTTCAGTGCTTGGAGAAGAAATGAGAATTGTTTTCTCTTTCTTTTTATGTTTAAAAATTTATAAATTATGAACATACATTAATATAATAGAAATTTTAACATTAGTTTACCTATTAAGCCACCTAAACTGTCCACTAAGTTAAAAAATCGCTTATTTTCCATTTTGAATTTATTTTAATTACTGTATCACATTTTTTCTTCCTTTTTCGCTCTCTCTCTTTTATTTTTTTGTTCTTTTTTAAACCACCATAATGTATCTACCTAAGCCCTCAATCTCTATGGCCTGACGTTTATTTCGTAATGTATTAAGGGACCAAGGATAGGAAAGAGTTCAAATTTAAAATTTCTGTATGGTCTTTGGGTTTCAATTTTTGTAGGTTCATCAAAAAGGAGATACTAGGCTCAAATAAGGAGACTAGGGATTCATAGCATTAAGGTATAGTCATTTGAGAATTGGTTATTCAAACAATGCTTTAGGTCATCCTTAAGCATCCCACCATACACAATTTCTTTCATACTTCGAATTAAACCAAATGAATAATAATCAATCCAAGCATTCATGTCTCTACGACTATCTAAAAAACTTAATCTCATATGGCATCATCAGACATTCTTACTTTGGTATTTCTAATTTATTTTGTAATTTAATTAAATAACCTAATCAACTCCCCTTAAAAATAATCAAACTATCTCATATCAATCAAAAATTTCATGCTTGGAAAAAATCATTACATGCTTCATTATTTTCAACCACTATTCACAGTGTTAATATTATCCAAGCACTATACAACAATAATAATTTTTTTAATAAATAATCAAAGAAAACACTCAAACTAAACCATACACAAACTAATCCTATGTACTTTCCCCCACACTTTAGAACATACATTGCCCATAGTGTAAAATAATTAAGGTGCAAAAACAAGAAAATTTCCCTGAATTGGTCGAATCCTTGTTGCTATGATGATCTTGGGTTATGTGTGCTCCAAGTGGACAAAATAGTACATAAAAAAAATACTATGACAAAAAAATGAAATATAATGTAATAAAATAACAAATAAAAATAAAAGGAAACATAATAAGTGCCGAAAATGGATGACAAAATGTCTCAGATGAACTTGGCACTTTAATGTTGTGAGGTTGTGTTATGTCTAGGATGTTGAAACATTAGGGTGCTATGTCGTGACATCGAGCCCAGTTTCTGGCTTATTCGATTTCTCTCTTTTTTTGCAGTTCTGTCATTCCATGGTATCTACACCTATTGTGGGAAAAAAACTAAACACACTAAGTGTAAGGCCCTAAAAATAGGTCAAGTAGTTTCGGGTAACTTTACAGGGTTCCAAGTGAAAAATTAAGAGTTAATCGGAGTTATTAGTAATTTTTCTCTTAGTTTAGTTAGCTTAAATTTATTTAAAAAATTGGGAAATAATATTCCGAAAAATAAAAATATTTTTAGAAAAATTAATTTTATAGTTTTAAGTAGTTTTTGGGTAAAATAAATATTTTGGGTCAAATTAGAATTGAAAAATAAATTAAAATGGGGGTTTAATTAAGATAATTTAAAATATTAATTATATAGGACCATTTTGCAAAAACAAAGGAAATGTTTGAGTGGTTTTATGGCAAATTACCCATTTTGTCAGAATTTTGGACGGAAAAGATTACTTTGTAAAACAAGAGAACTGTGTAGTGGCCTAATGGCAATTTCCCCAATTTTTTAAAATCAGATGAGGGTTCTTTAGCTCAAAAACACTACAACCCCCTCACTTCACACATAATTTTCACCTGATTTCTAAGTGTTTTCTCCTATTTTTCTTTTTCATTTTCGAAGTCCACATATCAAATATTAGATCTCATCTTTTATTTTCTCCAAATTCTCTCAAAATTCTCCAAAAAAGATTTTCAAAGTTGGGAAAAAACTCATCCGAGTTCTTCAAAGATCTTGGTCCAATCTTCATTGTTTATGATTCTAGATCGATTGAAGGTAATTTCTCAACTCTAAACTCATTTTAAAGTTTTTTAATTATTATTTTCGATTTAAATCAATTAAAATGATTTTTCAAATCTTGATCTCTTCTCTCTTGAACATGAAATTCATCAACAGTGAATTCATGGTTTTGAGTTGGAATCCAAGTTTAAATGGATATTTAAGCTCAAATCATGTTTATTAATTTTTTTATCAGAAAACAAAAGATTAAACTCGTTTGGTTAATCAATTTTGACAAAATCATTTTTAACATAAAACATGAGTTGATTTTTCAAAAAATTATGAAATGCTTTGTTTGATGAAACTGATGCTTAGGTTTTGTGTTGATAGATTAGAAATTATGTTTAGAAATGGTGTTTGGTGTAGCAAAGGTCATTCAGGGGCTGAAATTTGTGTTTTGGCTATACCATGAGTTTTCGGTAAGGTAGGTTTTGAATGGTGTTTCTAACGATTCAATTGTATCTCAAATGGTTTAGATTATTAAAATTGATTTTAATTTTATATAAGCATTTTGTAAATGGTTTATGAAAATTGTGAATTGTGTGTTTGGTATGATTGATTTGGATTGTATTGAATAATAATTGGAGCATAGATT
>JABFAF010277840.1:0-25300 GCA_013677275.1 Gossypium schwendimanii | reverse complement strand
CACACCCCCAAACTTGAGTTTTTACTTGTCCTCAAGTAAAACAGAAACTAGCAATGCTACAAAAATTTTACTAAGGCAAATGATCATTTTAGCAACTTGAACCCTTTAAATTCCCAATGGATGAGTCACACTCAGATGAAAAAATATTGCATCGACAATTCATAAGCATGAATAAGGTTGCAACTTCATCAATGTTAGCATCATGCTTCAAACCCTAAGTTCTATCTACCATTACATCATTTATTGTACAATACTAAGTATACATTTTTTTTGGAATAAAGGATATCGTTGCATTATTGTACCCTTGTTCCTGAGAAGTAACGATGGGGTGCAACAAACCCTCAGGGAATAGGTAATTACGCCAACACACACTCATGCAGCGACAAGCTTTGGCCAGATTGATTTTCTAACGCTTGTATTGGAGTGTTCCCTTTTTAACATTCCACACTACACCCACTTTGAAGTGTCTCTAATTTATAACTAGATATACATATATAAATAACTGTAAAAAGTAGATTCATTCAAGATTTAAGAAATGATAGCAATCATCCATTACTAATGCAACCTAATCCATTCATCAATGAATTGAAGTTGCAACATTCTATCAAATTTATCCAACTCATTCATTGATAATTTACATGATTCAAGAATTAAGCATTGAATGTAACAAAAATTTTGAACAATTTTCATTAACTATAATTAAACATTGCATGCTTCATTTCAGAAAATAAAAATTTTGAAATGTAGGTGCATTTCCAATCCCCATGTGCATTCCCCCAAACTTAAAGTTTGCATTGTCCCCAATGCACTAACATGAAAATGTAATGACAATAAAAATGCAATCACAATATATATTTATCAAAATTAAACCTACAACTACATCCAATGTATGAATACTATAACTAAAGCTTAAAATAAACTAACTTAGTCATCCATAGCCGTCGATGTGACTTCATGATGTTTCTTTCTCCTCCTTTTCTTCTTCTCTTTCTTTTATTTTTTATCCTTGGAGCAGTTCCTCTACTTTTCTTTTCTTTGGCATTTGGACGGTCTTCAGATTGCTCCTCAATTCTTGGCTCTACCCCGGCATCATCAGCTGCTTCCTGTGTAGGAAAAGCCACTTGGAGTAGTCCAGTGTAGACCACTATTGCCAATGAATTGCATTGCTCCTCATTGGTTACCTCAGTAACTTCTACCGGTCTCACTCTAGTTTGCTCTAAATTATCAATATTTACACCCACAGACTTGAGTATGGTGACAATCTCCTTAACAGAATCTTTTTCTTCTTTTTCCTTCTCATTTTCAACAATTTTTCTTCTTCAGCAACAACTTTCTCTTCTGCAGCAACAACTTTCTTCTCAACAACAATGTCCTCTTGATCAGCAAAAATACCACCCTCAAATAAGCTATTAATCTTTCGCAAGCATTCATCAATGTCCCTGGATTCATCTTCTTTCTCATTAACAAAAACCTACACAATGGGTGGGGATGCCACCGATATATCTTGGTCTTATAAGTCGTTATTCGAGGAAGAGAGGTCATAATTGTGAATGATTGGTGGAAACACTAGGAATTCTAGTAGTGAAGATGGGCTCAGTTGGCCTAATGTGGCTACAATGGAACTGTTCTAGGCTCTAGTATAAGTATAAAACAAATTCTGAGATTTCTCTATATCTTTTACTGTAGCAGCAAGCCTGATATGCCTGTTGTTGATGGAATTTACCATTTTTTTGACATCCTTCAGTTGGCGCCATAATGATGTCTCTGTATTTAGGTTTGTTCCTTTGCTGTCAGCTTTGGCTTTATTTTTTCTAGTCTTATTGGTTTTCGCATCCTTCAGTATCGGTGTGTCCTTGCCACGAGTCATTCTTTCTACAGAGGCTTCATTGATTGGACCCTTATTTTCCAATATTTCTTTACCAGCACGGGGCATGATTCCTTTTTACTAGTACAATAACATCCTCAGTGATGGGAAAACCAATATCCCAATCTACCTTGTGGCACAGTTAGCAATTTCTTGGTGAAGTATTGTGCCTACATCAATTTTTCTGCCATTTACGATAGAATGTATTAGACATGTTCTGTCAAGGGTGACTATGGTGTTATGAGTAGAGAGTTTTAGCCTGCAGTTGACAAACTGAAACCAAATTTCGCCTTACAGTGTCAAGAAGTGACAGTGCATTGTATAAATTTTTTGATGGGAACCCGTCCACACTAATCCCTCGACACACAAGTCTCTTACCAACAAGTCTCATTTTTCATCTGTGATGTTATCAATGAACTCAGAGTGTTTGTTGACATCGACCTTGATGTTGTATAGCTCGTTGATTTTTTCAGCGTCCCATGGTATTAAACCTTCTAGAACGAAAATGAACTCTAACTCTTGATCATAGAGATTAGCATAAAACTTATGTACCAGTGAAGGCGAATAGCTTTTAGGATAGGTGCAAAAAGTTTCCCACTTTAATTTTGAGATGGTCTTGTAGACTTGTTTACCCAAGTCTTGTTGTGGCAAAAGGAAAATGCCCTATTCGGGATGAAAGTTTTGTTTCAACATGTTGTCGTGAAATCGTTCATTTGCCGTTTTATTCAAAAAGACTAATGGCTCATTTTTCTACACTGGCATGAGAGATTCTGATTCACAGATTGTGGTAGCAGAGGACGCATGTTCTCCAGCAAATTTGGTGGCTTTCTTGACCTAGCCTCTTGTTTTGGCCATCTTTTGTTGATGGAGAACGGTTTAAAGTTAAAAAGATATGATCTTGAGAAGAGAAAAGAAATAAAAATGGTTGATTGAATGCGTTACAATCGGTACAATAGGGGAGAATTTATAGTGAGTAAAAGAGGAAGGTAGAGAGGCGTGTTATTTTGTGGAGAGATATAAGGTTGGAGGGAAGAATTGTGTCCAATAGAAATTGTGCCTGCTCAGAAGGATCAAACGGCTAAGTGATTTTTGATCCAACGATGGAATCTGAATTTCCCTAAATTCTGATGGGATATAAATGGTAGTACAAACTTATGGAATACGCCGACAGCGAAATTTGAATACCTCGACAAAGGTACCTAATTTATTCTGCAAAAAAGAAGGAAAACAAAATTTAACAAAACATAAATGAAATAATCTAAAATCACAGAGTACTAATTTAAAAATTTAAAATTTTCAACCAATTTAATGTTCTCTGCCTATTTTTGATCATTGTTGCCAAAATTGTGTTTCAACCTCTATCCATTGACTTTGAACTGGTGTCCATCATGTAAATCTCAAATTGTGACTGCACCATAAGGAAACATGGTGACAACTGCAAAAGGTCTAGACCAACGTGAACGCAATTTACTTGGGTGCAATTTGAGTTGAGAATTAAATAATAAAACCTGTTGACCTGCGATAAATTGTCAATGTAAAATAATATTATCATGCCATCGTTTGGTCTTTTCATTGTAAATTGCAGCATTTTCATAAGTATTTCTCCTAATCTCCTCTAGTTCAGTGATATCAAATAGTTTTTTCTCTTCAATCGCTTCATAGTCCATGTTCACTTACTTAATTGCCCACATTGCTTTGTGTTCCAATTCAACTGGCAAGTGACATGCTTTCCTAAAAACCAATTGATACGGCGACATCCTTAATGGAGTTTTGTATGCTGTCTGTAATGCCCATAAAGTGTTATCCAATCAGAAAGACCAATCTTTCCTCGAATGGCTTACAACCTTCTCAAGAATGTTCTTATTTTATCGATTCGATACGTCGGCTTGTCTATTAGTTTGCGGATAATAAGTAGTAGCCATTTTATGATTAACTCTATATCTCTTCAGTGCGGTCGCCACTTGGTTGCAATAAAAATGTGTACCTTGATCACTAATCAATGCCTTTGGTGTGCCAAACCGGGTGAATATGTGCTTGTGAAAAAATTTTAACATTATCTTTGCGTCATCCTTTGGGACTGCAACAGCTTCAACTCACTTCCAGAAGTAGTCAACAACTATTAATATATAAAGATTTCCAAATGAGCTCGAAAATGGTCCCATAAAATCCATACACCAAACATCGAATAATTCAACCTCCATAATTGACTGTTGCAACATTTTATTGCGTCGGGATATAAAATCAGTGTGTTGACACCTATCGTATTGATTCACAAAATTTTGGGCTTCCTTGAATAATGTCAGCCACTATAATCCTGATTGAAGAACTTTAGCCGCAGTTCTCATACCACCAAAATGACCTCTATAAGGAGCATCATGACAATGCTTCAGGATTGAAAGCATTTCCTTTTCCAGAACACAACGTCGAATGATTTTGTCATTACATACCTTGAATAAATATGACTCGTTCCAATGATACTTCACTACGTCACGAAGAAATCTTTTTTTTTATGGTTGGCGACACCTAATGGGAGTTTTCTACACACTAGATAATTAACAAAATTCACATACCAAGGAGTTGCATCTACAACAAATAACTTCTCATTTGAGAATGTGTCGACAATTTGAAGTATGTTTCCATCTTCACTGCCAACTTCTAATTGAGACAGATGGTCTACAACTTGATTCTCTGAACCCTTACGATCTTTTATATCAATGTCAAATTCTTGCAGCAGTAATATCCAGCGTATTAGTCTTGGTTTGGCATCCTTTTTCTCAAAGAGATATCTCAATGCTGAATAACCAGTGAATACAGTAACCTTTGCACTGACAAGATATGAACAAAACTTGTCAAAAGTAAAGACTACAACCAGCAATTCTTTCTCTGTGGTTGTATAATTGAGTTGAGCTTCTGTAAGAGTTTTGCTAACATAATAAATTGCGTGAAATATTTTTCCCTTTCTTTGTCCTAGAACCTCACCCACAGCAAAGTCGATTGCATCGCACATAACTTTAAAAGGTTGAGACCAATTAGGTGTAACGACAATGGGTGCCTTCGCTACCTTCTTTTTTAACTGAATAAAGGCATTTAGACATACATCGTTAAAGAAGAATTTTCGGCTCTGTTCCAGTAATGAGCATAAGGGTTTTGCAATTTTCAAAAAATCTCTAATAAACATTCCGTAAAACCTCACATCTCCTAGAAAACTGCAGATACCTTTCACATTTCTTGGTGGAGGTAATTTCTTAATGATTTTCACCTTAGCTTTGTTTACTTGAATGCCCTGACTAGATATTTAGTGTCCTAACACAATGCCTTCAGTTGCCATGAAATGTCATTTTTTTTCAATTCAGGACAAGATGTGTGTCCTCACATCGCTTTAGTACTTTATCCAAATTGTCAGCGTAATGATCAAAATCATTCCCATAAACTGAGAAATCATCCATAAACATCTCTAAAGAGTCTTTGATCATATCTAAGAATATTGCCATTATGCACCTTTGAAATATGGCTGGTGCGCTGCAAAGACCGAAAGGCATACGGTAAAAAGCGAAAGTACCAAAGGGGCAGGTGAATGTTGTTTTCTCCTGATCCTCTGCTACAATAACAATTTGATTATACCCAGAATAATCGTCTAAAAAGTAATAATAGGCCTTTCTAGCAAGCAGATTCAAGATTTGGTCCATGAAAGAAAGCGGGATATGATCATTCTTTGTGGTCACATTCAATTTGCGATAATCCATACAAACTCGCCATCCCATGAGAATGCGTGTAAGAATTAATTCATCCTTATCGTTACGAACCACAATGATACCACTCTTTTTAGGCACACATTGCACTGGACTTACCCAATTGCTATCAGAAATCGGGCAAATAATTACAACATCAAGCCATTTTATGATTTCTTTCTTGACAACTTCTTTCATCTTCTAGTTTAATATTCTTTACTGTTCAATCAATTGCTTGCCTTCATCTTCCAACTTGATCTTGTTCATGCAAAAAAAAGGATTAATATATTGAAGATCGACAATACTCTAAGCAATAGCTTGTTTATGTTGCTTGAGAATATGGATTAATTTCTCTTCTTGAGTTATATCCAGTGTTGCAGAGACAATAACTGGGAGAGAATTGTGGTCACCTGGAAAGGCATATTTAAGATAAGGAGGTAGTGGTTTTAATTCCATAGTAGGAGCTTCTTTAATAGATGGCTAGGTCTAAGGATTCAATCTACCATCCATGCTTGAGTTCAAGAGTATAATCTTCAACCATCCTGTCACAAGCGTCTCAGGATTCATCATTAAATGTCATTACAAACTCTTCAAAAGTATTGTACTTTGGTCAATGAACTCTTCCTTAATTAGATCATCTAACACATCAACAATATGGCATTCTTCTTTGTCCTTGCATTGAACAGATTAAAAAATACTGAAAGTGACTTGCTCATCATTAAGTCGCATGGTTACTTTACCTTTATAAACATCAATAAGAGTTCGACCAGTGGCTAAAAATGGTCATCCTAAGATTTTGATAACCTCATTGTCTGCCTTGCAGTCAAGTATGATAAAATCAGGTGGAAAAATGAATTTATCCATGCAAACAAAGACGTCTTTTATTTGCCCTTCAGGTTGAGCCAATGATCGATCGGCTATTTGTAATGTCACTGTAGTAGATTTTATGTGACTAATTCCTAAATTTCTGAAAGTAGATAGTGGCATTAGGTTAATGCTAGCTCCTAAGTCGTGTAAAGCCTTACCCAAATAATGGTTGTCAATTGAACATGGGATGGTAAAACTCCTAAGATCTTTCAATTTAGGGGGAAACTTGTTTGTTAAAACAGCACTACAGCCTTCTGTGAGTGCAATAGTTTCAATATTAGTGAGCTTCTTCTTCTTGGACAAGAGGTCTTTCATAAATTTACCATAACTCGAAATTTGTACCAAAGCATCTACTAAAGGAATGTTGATCTGCAGTTGCTTCAGTGTGTTCAGGAACTGTTGTTGCTGCTTGTCATGCTCATTCTTCCTAAATCTTTGTGGGAAGGGTAAAGGTATAGATATATCTACTTGTGTCGACATCTTTGATTTCAGCAATAGTTTCGAAGGTCAAACATTAGGCATATGAGTGACAATTTGTGGAAATTCTTTGTCTGATGCATCGACAAACTCTATAAATTCAACCTTCTCACCAGTGATCACTCCATTCATATCTTGAAGTGCTATAGTAGAGTCTAGAAATGATTCACTTACCACTCTTAAGAGTGATAACTTTATAATGTTCTTTGCACCTCAGACTAGGATTTTTCGTGTCACTAGGTAATGAGCCTGATGGTCGAGTATTCAGATTTGAAGAAAGTTGTCCTAATTGTACCTCCAATGCTCAAATGGAAGATGAATTCCCTTGTACGTTAGCTTTCATATGAGTAATATGCTCCCACATTAACGCCTCAAGAGTTACTGACGGGTCAAAAGTAAAAGCTTGAGTGTACGGTTGCTGTCAATGTCCTTGAACATGTTGATTTGGTATTGAAGAGTGTTGCGGCTGTATCAAATTTTAATTTGAATGTGTCTGGCCTTATTGTGGATACATCTAAGTATGATGATTATAGTTTTGCTGCTGTTAATTGTAGTTCCCTTGCTTGGGATTATAATTACCCTGAGTAGATATATTCTCATATCTGAATGTTGCAGCATTTTGTCCAGCATTCTGAGTTCCCCAAAATTGTTGGTTGCTTGCAAGTTTTTGTAAGAATTGCCATAAGAATTGTTGCGGATGTTACTAATATAATAGGCATTCTCTGTATGTTGTGGACAATCTTTATAGCTATGGTTGTCACTTTAAATCTCACAACAAAAAGTAGGAACATCAACTTGCTTAGCAACTTATATAGGTGCAACTCCACTAGTCCCTTGTATATTTTTAATCATGTTTGTAAGAGAAGAAACTTAAGCACTTAGTGCGATTATTGCATCTAATTCAATAACTCCCGGAGTAGTTTTTGCTTGTGCAGCTTTGGAGATAGGGTATTGATAATCATTCTGAGCAATTCTCTCAAGAATTCTCACAGCATCATTATAAGTACAATCCAGTAGAGGTCCATTGGCTGATGCATCGACAAGATTCCTTGTATGTGAATTCAACCCATTATAAGAAAATCTCAATTTGTGTTTCTTGTTGAATATCGTGCATGGGATAACGTCGAAGTAAAGTTTTATAATGTTTCCATATGGTGTGAAGATTTTTATCGTCTAGCTGATGATAAGCAGTAATATCATTTCGAAGACGAGCATTCATTGTCGGAGGGATAAAATGCAAAAAAAATAGTGTTACTAGTGCATCCCAAAAAGTATTTGATCCAGTGGGTAGTCCAAAAAACCAAGAACGAGATCTTCCTTGTAAGGAATAAGGAAATAATTGCAACTTCAAGGCATCATCAGGAATGCCTTGTTGACTAAAGGAAACATAGATCAATACAAATGATTTAAGATGTTCCCTCACATCTTTGTGTGGCAGTCCAGCATATTGTCCATTAGAAATCAGCATTTGAAACATTATTGGCTTGAGTTCAAAATTCCCAGCTTGGATTACTGGCCTAAAAACTCCTGGTTGTAAATAATCCAAAACAAGTACTGCAAAATCTCGTATAGTCCTATTTTGTATGCGAGCATCTTGTGGCAACAATGGGTTATTAACATTTTGCTATTGCATCAGAGGTATGGCCGCATTGTTCCCTGGTAAAGCCATATTTCTTTGTTCTCGAAGTCTACTCCGAATAGTCCTTTCAATTTCTGGATCAAAATCGGTAAGAAAATCATGAATTTTTTTGAGTCATAAAATACCTAAATTGAAGTTAAACAAATAGGAACAAAAAAAAAATTTAGTGAATACAAATTATTATATAAGGAAAATAAAGTGCAAAAACACAAAAAAAATCAAACAAACGTCATCCCCGGTAACGGTGCCAAAAACCTGATTGGCTATTTAACATCACAGTAATAATGTGCAAGCGTACACTGTCAATACAAGTATAGTAGACAGATGTGAGTCTGTCAGATATCGATCCCACAGGGATGGTAGTCTTTTGTCTATTAATGTCAGTACAATAACTAGATAGAAACAAGATAAATTGTGAGAATAGTTGTCGATGCAATAACCTAAAAATAATAAAATATAATATAATAGTAATAAATTAGGATCCCTAACATGAATATTCAGCAGAATACTAAATGCTCACAAGGTGCAAAAGTATAGGTGAATGTCAAGGCAATAAAATTCAATGTATATCTTACCTAGCGTTACTCTTTTATTTAATTTGAGACTTAAACATTCATATTAACATCACCTTCTGATGATGGCAATATGACACTATTAATAACAAGTGGACTAAATTCCTCTAATCCTCACTCAACTTTCGTTGAAATGCTTGTTGGCTCAAACTTTCACTGCACTTTCCAGTGTCAGTGACTGCAATAACACTTTTGTGTTAAAAAAATTCAAACCCTAAGATTAAACAATAATAGAAAGATTAAATAAGATAACATTTCACCAAAAATTTATCAGTACTTCCATACAATCAGAAATCAGAGAGTAATCACCAACATTTAGAAAGAAATAAGAAATAACCAAATGGAGAATACTATCCCTAGACAACTAGATTGAATCTCTCTATTCCCTCTTATTGGACACTTAGGTCTCCTCATCTGGCGCTAGTCTACATCTAGTTTCCACATTGGCTCACCAGTGAGAGGCTTAAGCTGCCATGGTCGCAAGCTTTAAGGTAGGATGATGAAGATGATGAAGATGATGATCCAAAAAAAGCTCTATTTTTCTTCTCACATCCACCTTTTATGTTCTCTTCCAATAGTACAGGTGTCACTTCCCCAAAATGATTCTGTCCTTGTACGTACAGGTGGGTTATACCAGACTGGACAGCTCATGAAATGTTAGTTCTTATCTAGACAGCTGTCAAGTGCAGTGATAATTCTGGACGTAATCTAGAATTCACTCATGCAGCGACATTAATGCAAAAATATAGCAAAATTAAGGATAAAATAGGCTAGGATTCACTAAGTTATAAAATGCATTTTAGTAAACTAAAAATGCGAAAATGTATGCTAAGGATAACTAAATGGGAACAATTTAACCAATAAGTAAGGGGGAAAACCTATGTTCTTTTTAGTGCCATCAATCCAAGACATAGGCCATAAATGCATTGCACCCTTTACGAACCTATTTCTCTACTACCATAGTAGAGATCACATTAGTCAGGTAATCCCGTATTTTGCCAACCATTATGATCTCATTACCCTTATATGTCTTCAGTGTGACCCTCTTAGAGCACAATCAAGACTGACTTGGTGCTCGACCAACCAGTCCATTCCCAGAATCAAATTAAACTCACTGAAAGGAAATTCCATCAAGTCAGCTGGAAAACTACACCTCGAACTTCCAACGAACAACATCTATAAATCTTATTCACAACCATTGATTGCCCCAAAGGACTAACTATAGTAATAGCACTAACAGTTTTCTCTACCCCAATTCCCAGTTTTTCAAACATAACATATGTAACATAAAGTGTGTGGAACCAATATTAATCAAAGAAAAATACAGAACGAAATGGATAGTAATTGTACTGCTATGATGTCGGTTGCATCTCTATCCTCTCAACACATAGCAACATACATCAGAATAGGCTGCCTAGCTTCCGTTATGTTTACCTTGACCCGGTGCTCTCTAACCCTATCCATTATTCCCATTTCTTTTTTGACCTCGGCCCCTCTGAGGTAATTGCCCAGCCCTCTAATTTTGTGCTCAATTTTGACCCTGATTTTACACCGGAACTTGCATCTAATTAGCCTAGTAAGGAAAATCATTGACTTAGTGCTTAATCGGTCCACAACCCAGGCATGCACCTAAGATTTTCCAGCACTCGCCTAAATGGCGTTTATCACAGAACCCACATACCAGAGCCCTACCAGCTCTAGTACTCACTACAACAGTATTATGCTTTGCTCTGACCTCTCTAGCCTGTTTCATAAGTCGCAAATTTAAGACAGTGGGACTAAATTCTCTCTTATTTTGAACTTTATTCTTATCTCACTTTTCATGCTCCAAGCGCTTAATCTCCTCGACAATCTTGGTCTTCTCAACCAAGTTTTCAAATACTCTCTTCTAATGTGGGGCCACTTGAATTTTTAGATCATACCTTAAGTCGTCTTAAAAACACAGACTCTTATACTGTTCAGTCATCACAATACTTAGAACATAAAGACTCAACCTTAGAAATTCAACCTCATATTTGGCTACAGAAATGTTTCCCTTGTTAAGCTTAATGAATTCTAGCCAATGGGCCCTGACATATTTAGTACCCACATATTTCTTCTAGAAGGCCTCTTGAAAGTAATTCTAAGTTATGCGCTCAACCTGCGTACCTTTATCTACAATCTTCTACCAATGATAGACTTTGTCCCTCAGCAAGGACACAATACCCTTAAGCTTCTGTTTTGGAGTGCAATCCATATCCTCTAGAATCCTCTTAGTGGTTAACATTCAATACTCAGCCACTGTAGGGGTTGTTCTAGCTACACCACTAAATAACTCGGCCCTATTAGATCAAAGTCTCTTAGTAATGGGCCCACGATTTCCAGTTTTAGTTTGGGCTCCAACAACTTTCTCCAAAACTCTAAGTATAGCTCGGGACACAACATCATCCCTAGTTCCTTGATTTTTACGTTCAGTCGTAAGCGCATCAACGATATCATTTGTCTCAAGATCGAGCATATGTTTTAAGAAAGTAGATGACTTAGCTTAAGCCTTCTGACGTCGCCCACCACGAGTTTGCATTCCACGAGCTTGTGTACCACGAGTATTCATTATGAAATCTCGATTTATGTTTTTAAGTTTTATCTACATTTTTCACAAAGCATAAATACAAGTTATTTTTAGTAAGTTGTCAATTATAATCTTACAGTTTTATGCAGTATAGTCCTAGTGTTTGTCTTACAGTTTAACAGTAGCAGTTCAGTTTTACACAAACTGATATCAAAGCCTCAGACTTATTTTATTTGAATAAAATCATTTTTCAAAAGTTTGTGACATAATTTTTCCCAAAATACCACTTATTTTTTTCTAGTACATGCATGCAAACTCATTTAAAAAACTTTAAGCCAGGTTTTTTAACTTGGCTATGATAACACCAAATGTAATCTCCCCAACCCGGCCTAAAATTTATGATCGGTTTCATGCGATTTAAACCACTTATTATATATGCTCAGCTTTTAATAAAAATATCATGCATGCAAAACCCAAATAAAAAATAAACCCATACCAGAATTCAGAATTAACTTATTACAGTCCCAAATCAAAAATATATTTAAAGTGAAAGTATTTTATTTAGAAAAATCTAATGTCTAAGTTGAGTACTCCGTATATCATATCCGATCCTAGGCTCAAGGATTACCTATAAAGATTAAACTATGGGGTGAGGTTTAAAAAGCTCAGCGTGAGTCTAACATAACAATGAGTAATTTTATATTCATTCAAACAATCACAACAGGGCATACAACCAACAATATCAATGTCCATAGTAGATCATGAAAATTCAGTAAACAGTGTATATGCATGGGCATATCCAAATGTAAAACAGTGCAAAAGTCCTACCCATCCATCTATTGGATCTGGTGCCCTAAGTGTAGTATTTTTGTCTAAGTACACTTTTAATTTTTTGAATAGATTAGTTAATAAAACTATTCATGAATTACATTAATACTTTGTATATTGTTTTCAAATGGTTTTTTCACGTAAAACAAAATAAAAGCAAATGTTGCTCATTGGTTGCCTATTGTTTAAACTAATACTAAGCGGTATAGCGTGGTCAGATAGTAGGACGAAAAGACAGCTTATATTAGTAGAAGTACCTAAACATGTCCTTAGTCTAATCAAAAATGAGCAAACCAATTGAAAGACTAATATATCATCTATCAAGTCCAATTATGGAGATGCCTTGTCTTGGGCATCAAAGCGGATGACTCCTATAAGATAGAAACATACATGTGATTGACTAGACTGACAGTACATTGGACAAGACTCAAGTAGAATAGATCCTAAATACGTTTATGGATTTATTCACTTGTGACATTTATAGTATGGCATACCTAAATCCCGAATGGATGGTGGGCTATGTATGCGTGACTCATACACTTTAATGTAAGTAAAAGCCTGAATTCAAATAAATAAGGAACCGAAAGCTAGTGCATTAGGTGTAAGACTTCTGCAGTATGTAGCGTCATTCACAATAGTAGAATTCATAGCCCGAGATATGGATAAATGATATATTCTTATAGGCATTACATGGTTGATAAAAAGTAAACGTGGCCAAGATTCATTTATCTTTGTGATGGATAACTTGATCACTATTTGATAGTGATTAACTTTTCATGAAGGGAGATGTAATGGTTACCTTGAGATAAAATAGGATCCTATTGGGAGATCGAATATTATCCCAAAAAGATTAAGGATATACTATGAGGGTAACAAACTTATGACAAGGCCATTCGACGAGCATTGGGTAGATGCTTTCGTAATGGTATGTCATTAGGCAAAGCTCAGTCACAATACTATAGTGGGATGACTTCGTGATTAAATAAGTTTATAATTAATGGGGAAAAAGCTGGAACTTAATTATAAATCATTTGAGCCATAATTATATATGTCCAATTGATCCCTCTGCTAGCTCATTGAAACAAAAAATGAATTGCGTGTTTGAATATAAATGAACGAAATGAATAGGAAAAGAGAAATGAGAAACATTCAAGAATAATTATGGTTTTTTAGAAATGGAATCATTTGGAAATGAATGTAGGTTTTCAAAATGGAAATGGAAATGGAAATGATTCATTTGTAATTCTTTATGGATTATTGAAAAATGATCGGAAAAAGGAGTTTATGTTTTTGAGCTGTTTGAAGCCTGAAAATGAAAATAAACTATTCAGTCACATTAAACATATTGAGTTTGTGAAATATTGAACATATTTTCTTGAAATTTTACCAAGGGTAAAATCGTTAAAAATTTTACTAGGGGTAAAATCATCAATTTTTTATTGGGGGTAAAATAAGGATAAGAAAATTATTTAATATAGAATATTAATGTTTATTTTAGAAAATAGAAAATTATGTATTGGGTTGGATTAATTATAAAATGTTGGGTTAAAAGTCCAGAAAGAACATATAATTGGGCCATATACAATGAAAGACCCGAATCTCCATCATAATACATATGAAGGGAAGCACACCCTATTAGCCCCTGTCCCTCTCCTAGTTGGACTGGGTAGTTGTTTTTATATTTGAAATAAACCTCTACAATTCAACAAGGTTTATACCTTATCTCCTTATAAATAGATGACACCGGTATAGCTATTTACACAACTTTGAAAGATTGTTACTCTGCCAAAAAATAGAGAGAATTTATTCTTAACTATTAAATATATTTTTCCAGAATAACAATTCTATCGGTTTCTATTAAAGAAGAGAGAATTTTTGTTTTCACCCCAAAAGGATTTTGATTTAATTGGTTCGAGACTACACCCGAAGAAGTTCATGGTACGAGAATATCAGAGAAGATCATTTGGTTGAAAGCTGGAAAACATCAAGGATCTGCTTATCCGAAAACACATGTATGATTTTGGTTTAAGGTTTATTGCTATAAATATCACAAACTGGGTCGGTTTTCAAAATTTTAATTTTTTTCATTGTGTAAGAAAATCGTTTTCAAACCGGATTTTTTTCTTACAATTGGTATCAAGAGCACTAGGTTATGCTATGTTTGTAGTGTAAACCGAGACTAAATCTCTCTATTCATCTTGTTTGATTGATATTTGATAAGATGTGACATTTTTATAATTATTCACATGTTTGAGGGAATGTATGTGAATGAATGTGATATTATATATATTTGTTATATAAATATTATTTTTTGCCAAGGTTGTGGTTCTTAAAAAATAGATCGTAGACTATCATCTCCACGTAAGACTATTTTTTTTTATATAGAATTCTTGTGAGTCAGAAACGGACATAGGATATAAATATAATTGTTCTAAAAAAATGAGTTCATGACGAGAAAAAGATGGAGCGATAGCGGTCGAAGACCCAAGGAATATCTTCTGGTGAAAAGCTGTAAAATCTAGTTTTTCATTTATTTTCTAAAAATAAAACCATGAAAACCTTGGCTGACAATTTTATTTTATCACCCATCTCCTTATATATTTGTTTAGTAATTGTTAACAATAAAATTATGATATATATATACATGAGATGATTCACAGTTGATCAATTAAAGTTACGAAGTATGGTAATAAGAATGTGCATGTATAGGATTGGATCTGGTAAGAAAAGCTTGATTTTTAAGCGGTCAAATACGACTCACATCCATTTCTTGGGACCCTAACTGGTGCATGATTCACATTCATTTCTTCATTTTTTCCCTTAAAAGAAATGTTGTAGGGAATCAAAATTCTTGATTTTTATGAATAAATGAATGTGAATATTATAAATTTGCGATAGCATGTCATGTATATATGACATAAGCATGTCATATAGTTTATGGAAGAATGCCACATGTACTTGTCATACATGTATTGATCATTCATGATTGAAGCTGAAAATTAAAAACCTTGCATGTTTTTTAAAATATTGAGTGGGAAAAGGCTCCTAAACAAGACCTACGACCTTCATCAATGGTCTCTTGTGATGGCATGAAATAGACATGCCCCAAGGTAGACGTTTTCATGTGGATTTCACTGAGGAGACTTTCTAAAAGTAAGCAAAATTTTCTTATGATCATATGATAGTTGGATTGACCTTGTGGTAGGTATTATCATGCAATACATTAAAAAAATTATGTTTTCAAAAAGGAAAACTAGTCAGAGCATGCTACTCGGTGAGATTGTCCCAAGATGACTCATTTATGGTGCATGATGCGATAGGTGTTGAGTTGATAGTTATACACTCAAGATCATCAAGTTAAGTAACTCCCTAAGGAGCTATGCTTTAGTTAGAATGATGGTCAAACTTTACACAATGATTAATACATGTGAATGATTAAGGAATTAGGTTTATATACTAATTGGATGGAAATTCATATTTTTACTAGTTGATCATGATCACCCCAAGGTGACTTGATTCAATGAGTGTAGGAATTATCATTGCAATGTCTTACAAGTGTTTTCAAGGTTTAATGTAAGATGCATGCATCATCTTAATGTATATCGTAATGTTGTAAAATATTTTCAAACATTTGCTTAGTACAAAGATATTAATATATGAATGCTTTATTTTCAGTTTGAAAATGACACCAACTCTCTCATTGAACATACTCATTGAAAACAAACTGAATACAAAATAACTATAAAGAATGGAAATAGAACCTGGTAATTGTCCTGAGCTATAAGAAACTTAAAACAATTCTTGATAATAAGTCCGTATCGATCACTCAAGCTGAGGCTAGAAAATGCTGGGAGGAACCTAATTAGATAGCTCTTTGCTAATTGCTGGCAAGCATGAACAAGACTTTATATAAGCAACTGGAGAGCTGTAAGACTACCAAAACGATTTTGGATAAGCTAGAAGACATGTTCGGAGGCCAAGTTGCATTGGCTCGACAGTCTATTATAACTAGCATGACGAATCCCAGAAAAAGCCCGACACTCCGGTCAAAGATCATATGATTACTCTTATGGGATACTTTGTCGAGGCCGCAGATAATGTGACTAATTTGGAATAGAACACTCAAAGATCATGTGATGAAGGTCTATGATACAAGCACATGACAGTGAACCTAGCAGAATGCATAAATTCTGTATTTAATGGGATGTGTCATTTGTCGATAACCTTAATGGTCAAATAAACATATTTTTCTTATCAGCCTTGTTTCCAAAACAAACGAAATATATGTTGGGCACATAAAAGGCGGTCACATTTGGTGAGAAGAAGTGATGAAAAATATTACAGAAAATATAAAAAAACATAACTCTATGTCTGTAGTGTGTCACTAGTGTCTAAATCAAATATTTCGAGTTACGAAGTTCCATAAACCCAATGAAGGTATTACCGGGGGCTCATACCATGTATATTTGAGATAAATGACCTGTAACAACCCACTCGATAGAGACTCAGTATTTTGTTACTGTTTAGCTTATAGATGGTAAAGTTAATGGTAGAATTGAGTAAGTGAAGTATTTGTTTTGGCTAAGTAAATTATTCTGTAGGATTTGCCATTTGGCAAAATTCTAGTTTTGGCAAACACTAGAGTTTGGCGAACTCTTTTGTTAAGTATCTGCCCACCCCAGATGTTTTGGGTGAACTCATTATGTTCATAGTTGTTATAAGCTTGTTTTATTTATTTCTTGATAACTTAGTTAATTATGTTGGGATTTAATTGAGACCTAGTTAGAATCGAACTAGAATACTGTAGATGATTTGACCTAAAACTTGTTAAGTGCGTTTAATCATGGGAATCAAGGGTGATTCTAGAATTATCTAATTTTTGCACTAACCCTCTTTCTGTACATGTGTATAGAGAGCTTGGCATTAGGGACCTTTGCATCTTCTTCTTCCCTGAATTTTTTTTGTAAGTTTCTAAGAAAACCTTAGTATAAAGAGCTTCTTCGAAGAGAGTTTGTAGAGTTTATATAGCACCCATGTTAGTACTAACTTACTAGTAAGTTCTGGTGAACCTTTAGGTTATTATCGATGTAATTCGTGTGTTTATTGAATGGCATCCATAGACATTAGATTTGTTCGTGAGGAAGGAAACTTCTTGATTTTGGGTCATTTGTTATCGATTCTTGCATGCATGTTAAGTGTTGATAGTTTAATGATTTGATATGAATAATTATCTTTATTTTAGCTTAAAAAACTAATAACGGTCCCAACGATAAGGGCAAAGGGTCTGTTGTGTAAATTATTGTACTAAAGTTTTCTAGTGAGTTCGATTTTACTTCCTTGTGTTGTAAATTTCACTATTATATAAATTATGAAAGGTAAGTAATCTCTCTCAATAACGTATGAAAGGTATATGTGTGGGTAATGATAAACAATGTCATCAGTTTGAGTTCAGTCTACCTGTGTTATGAAGTAAAAACCATCATTCATGCTCAAGTTAGTACCACTGGTTTGTGATATATGAGATGTGATAAGTGGTAATGGAAGGGGAGATATGTTTGTGATGCCTCCAGCAGGGCAGTTATACTGCAAACTGGGCTGACAGATCACGAGAAAACATGCTATTCTAAATGAAAATGATATGAGGAGTTAAGGGGGTATTATGTGAAGAAGACTATAAGATATGCTTATGACTCTAAATTTTGAGTACGAGGCTGGCATGAGGATGAGTTGTCTATCTCGTGTTAAGTTGGCGTACAATAACTGCCCATGTGTTATGTATATTAGTGTATTATGTCTGTCTGTGATTTATGTACGTCATTAGGCGTACCGTGTTTATCCTGTGTAACTCCTTTTGAAAGGTTTGATATTGAATTGCGTATTAAGAGTAAGACTTATATGTACTTATTTATGTTTTGGAACTCATTAAGCTCGTATGAACTTACTCTCTTATCTTTTCTTTCTCAGGCTTGTTGACTGAAGGAAGGATTTCTGTGAAGGGACTACGCAAAAGCACTATTGATATTGTGAGCCATCTGATTAGTTCTATATCATGCATGATCCTCTGGGGGTGGCATGTAAATTTGTATATTGAAATCAACTTGTATAATAATCTATTATTTTTATCAAAATAATATTTTATAAGAATCTTTATACTTTAATGCTTGAATTTATGTTATTATATTTGGTTCTATGATTACTGCTTTGAATTTATACGTCAAATGGTTTGATTATTGTTTTAACTACCAATGATGTACATTGAAACCTTTGTAAAGAAATAGGCTATTCCACGTTTTATACTTATAAACTTGTAAAGTATTATAGAGCTTCCGCTGAATAAATTGTTATTAAAATTCTTTTGATTTTATGATGTGATATACCATACTTGGATCCAATTGTTGGACCGGGTAAAGTGTGTTACAAGACCTGTGACTATGGAAGATTTCAAGCACTTCATATTCCATGCGCACATGGAATTTTTGCATGTGCCTCGACATAACAGGATTGCATGTGCTATGTTGATGAAGTTTACAAACTAAAACACATATATAAAGTATGGAAATCTGAATTCTCACCAGTCTCAAATGAAAGTATGTGGTTGTCTGTTTTTGTGGTTGTCTGTTTTGTGTGCTCTATTTGAGTTGTTACTGGATATTATGTTGCGTCGCAAGCCAAAAGGTCGACTAAATTCTAGTCGAATATGCAAAAATATAGATTTTTGAGAGAAGATAGACCAATTGAGATTATGTAGTTATTGAAGGAACCCTGGGCATAGTAGGACAACATGTTCGCACTTGGAGGGAAGATTGAAGAGACGTTCGAATTAAAAAAAATTATAATTCATTTTTTTTCATTTTTGGGTAAATTGTAAATAAGTATATTATTGATGTAAAAATATAATACAAATGATTTTTTTCATTTTTTTCGTAAATTATAAATAAGTATATTGTTGATGTAAAAATACAATACAATACAATATACCAACATTTTTTCATTTTTTCGTAAATTGTAAATAAGTATATTATTGATGTAAAAAAATAAAAATACTTTTTTTATATAAAATGTAATGAAGTATATTATGGATGGAAAATTTTAATACAAGCTAAATGATTATTTATATGAGAAAAATTTAAAATTCAAAAATCATTCTCGTCGTCGGCCCGAATGTATGCCACAACCTGGTAGGTGTAGGTTACGAGGTTGATTTCGTTGTGGTTGGGGTTCTGGCTAATCATTTTCATCTTCACCTCTATCATGCTCTTGATCTTGATTTTCATCTCCATCATTGCCTTCAAATTCATCTTGTTCTTTCATGCTAGAATGTCTTTGCATCTTAGGTTCTCATCATATATCATCGGTGGTATTAATAGGTGGTTGTGAAGATGACCCCTTCCAAAGGATAGTGATGTTGGGGGTGTTTGTGACACTATCAGTGGAGAAGTATATAGTGTCAAATAACTCAGCTGTGGATAGAATGCTGGAATTATAGGCAATGGCAGATAGATTGGTGTTGTTGACGGTAATGGATAGAATGCTGCTAAGGATGGAGGTGGTGCAAAAAATATTCCTGAAGAAAGTGTTGATGCATAATATGTTGGTGTATAATGTGGTGCTTGTGTAAAAAACATGGGGTTAGTAAAAGCACCAGAAAAATATGAACCATATTGATCGAGAGATGGTGCACCTATCGGTATAGTATTTGGGGTTGGAGTTGATGACAATAAACTTGATGCATGACCTCCCAATTGCGGTCTCATGTAGGATCCTGTTGGCCTTCTACGATGAATTTGTCTAATCCTTTCCCCCTTTGGCAATAGACATGGCTTATCTGGAAGTTTAAACCATGTCATGTAATCAAAAGAGGTCGCCAAATTCGATCAGACAATTGGTTCGCGCATAGGTATGAAACCGTACATAGGTTCCAAATGTAGATATATTTGGCATGGAATTTAGGCCAATCTTAATCGATTCTCCCCTACAAGTCGATCTTATGAAGTTCACTGAGCTCTTGGGGTGACAATAGAATACTTTGCATAAACTCGAAATGGCGCATCACTCGATCAGATTCATGCATCTCAACCATTGCAAAAACTATCAATGACACTTTTACGTGCTAGATATTGTGATTCGCCAAAAATTCAGCCAAGATGCATTCTTGAATTTTTGGATCAGAGTATGACATCCATTTAAGCTACAATACAATTTTATAAATTTTATTTCATACCTGATAGTAAATTTCAAATAGTTAAGTAAATATTATATAATTGAAATTTTCAAAAACTAACATCGGCTTCTAATCGTTGATCTAACAATAGCGAAATATCTTCGAGCTCATTCGATATACCCACATGACTCGTGTTATTGTTCCACCTATTCAACTAATATATTATTTCAAAAATATAATAATGACAAAATATGACAATTATATTATTAAATTAATCTTACCTTATTATGAGTGGGAATTGGTAAGGGAAGTTTACTTGGGGATGTAAAAATGGTAGTGTAACAGCCTATTTTTTAGTGGTATCGAAAACAGTAGTTTCAGGACCACAAATTCGACGAAAGAGTTCATAAATATTTAATATTTAATATTATAGTAAAATTTGATTTGATAATTTTAGTTATTTGAATTATTAGTTAAATTCAAGTGAGTTATCTCTAAAGTCAAGTGGTTTTAGAAAATGAGGTATTGGGACCTCATTTCTATAAACTGAGCCTATAAATATTTCTAGTAAATATTTACAGATTGATTATATAGGTTTATTAAAATTTGGTTGAGAAATTTTGTCGTTTAGTTAGTTAATTAAAAAAAGGACTAAATCGAAAAAAGTGAGTTAAGAGATATTAGTGTTTTGGTTTAAATTGATTTTATGGAATGATTGAGTGGTTCTAAATGAAAATTAAGCCATTTTAGTTTTAGTGTGCGGTAATAGTTTAATAAACTAAGACTTTCTTAAATAATAATTGTTAAATAAAATATTAAAGTAATGAAATAAAATAGATAAAAGAAAAGGTGAAAGTGGTCATTGTCTTCTTTATTATTTTCGAAACACCATTTTTGAAAGACTTGGGAGCTTTGGTCTTGGCTAGTCTTGGATGCATGTAAGTGTAATTTAGCTTATTTTTCATGATTAGTATGTTTTTGAGTTAGTTAAACTGGTATTTATCTAGCATTGAGACTAATTTATGAAATTGATGAAGTTTAGAAAAAAATGTCCATTGATGTTCTTGATGTTTCTTGATATTTATGTTTTGGATTGAAGTAAATGATGGGTTTTTAGCTATTTGGTAAAGTGGGTTTGAGTGATTTTAAGATTAGGGATTAAATAAATATAATGTTGAAATTAATAGGTTTTCTTGAGAAATTTAGCATGATTAAGGGATGGTTTGAAGTAGTTAAAATTTGGTTTTTTGGATAAAGGGGTTAATTTTAGAAATAACCATGTTTAGGTCTTAGGGATCAAATTGAGTAACAAGTAAAAGTTTGGGGCTAATGTGTAAATATTGTAAATAAGAAATAAGATGTATTAAATTAAATATTATGTGAAATTGAGGTTGATAAAATGAAATAAATTATTTTATAGATCATGAACAAGTTGATAATCGGGAAAAGAGAAAGTTGTGGATTACCCTCTGAACTTTTGTTGTTTTTGTAGTTTAGCCATGGTAAATTCGTAGTTATTAAATTAAAACTTTATTTATTTAATTAGTTTGAGTATCGGTTAATTTAATAATCAATAATATGTATTTGAATGATTAGTATTTTAAATGTAATGTTATGGAAATATATATATGAAAATGGTTATGGAGTGGATTATAGAAATTTAATATAGAAGATTAATGTAAAGGATTAAAATTATGAATTGAAGAATTGTGAAACGGTATAATCATGTATGTATTTGTGGTTTATTTGACTAGCGCTGGGTGCAACTCATTGTTAGTACATCCAACTAGTGTTGGGCACACATTTGATATCGTCGGTTTACACGACTAGCGTTGGGTGCAACTCATTATTGGTACATCCAACTAGTGCTAGGCACACATTTGATATCATCGATTTACTCGGCTAGCGTTGGGCTCAACTCATTGTTGGTACATCCAACTAGTGCTGGGCACACATTTGATATTGTCAGTTTACCCGACTAATGCTGGGCGCAACTCATTGTCGGTTTATCCGAATAGTGCTGGGCACACATTTAATATCGTCAGTTTATCCAACTAGCACTGGGTGTAAAACATTATCAACTTATCCGACTAGTGCAGGGCACACCTATCGTTGGTTTATCTGACTAGCGCTGGGCTCAAAACTTTGTTACGATTTATCCATCAGGCACCGGGTGCCAATAACAGGTTGATCCATGTTGATGATGTATAAATGATCCATTAAAGAAGGTTAAAAAGGATATCAATGAAAAGGGTCAATATCTCATCCTTCAATCGTTCGCTATTCAGGTAACATGTTTCAGGTGAGATATGTATTATAAGTAGGAATATGAGATGAATGTTTGACTAGTATACTTTGGTGATGAATATAAATGCATTGTTGTAATTATATATTTCACGAGTCTTTAAATATGTTAATTAGTTGTGTTTGTGGTGGGTTTAGAGAGTAAAATGGATATATGAGTTTTTTCTAATCTTTAGGTACATCAGGCAATCAAGGATTAATGGAAGTTATAATTTGTAAATTGAAAATTAATGTTGTGAAGAATTGATATAAGATTTGATGATGGTGAATTAAGTGTTGAATGGAATTTGGATGGCAAAGCTTATTACGCATGTTCAAGATTGGTTGTATTTATATGTCTTATTGATTCATTTTCTAACCTTTGAAATGTGTGTGTATAGAAATGAAAGATTTGAAATTGGCATATAAATGAATTCATGTTTGAATGGTTTAAATTTTGTATGTTAAGTAAGACTAAGTTCATGTTATACGAGCTTACTAAGCTTAATGCTTATGTTAGCTATTTCATTTCTTTGTAGGTCATCGGAAAGCTTGACTGGTTGGGAACATCGTCGGAGCACGATCACAATATCCATCGATTCGTTTTGCTGGTTTTTGAATGTTTTAACCTATGGTTATAAATTACATGTATAGGGTTGCATGTTAAATTGATATGCTTTGGGTTGTGTCAAGCTTTGGTATGTTTTAATATATTTTGTTACTGATTGTGCATGGTGTTTTGAAATTAGGAAATAAATAGTTGATTGATATGTGTTTGGTTCATTGAAGTGATTAGATGATATATGTGCTTTGGCATGTAATAGATGCTTATCTAGTTTGATCACATGGTGTATTTTGGCTCTTCTTGTGTCTAGTTGTATATATATAGTTTTATTTGGCTTGTATATGTCTAAATTTTATGGAGATGGTCATTTTAATTTTGACTATCTAAAGTGGTAAGTTTTGATTGTATAATTTAAAAAGAAATGGTCTTTTGGTATTCATGATATATGTGATTGAGATATGATATTATAATTTAAGTCATGAATGGTTTTGGAGTGTGAATTGGAGAGTTTATTGATGACATATTGGTTAGTCAAAGGTTGGATGAGAATTTGGCATGTTTTTTATGCTTTGAATGTACTGTGCATTGGTATGCAAGTAATTGAGTTTGAAATGGCTTGTTTTAGGGGCACTTTTTGCTGCACACAGCCGTGTGCCACACTTGACCACCTCGCATGGCCGTGTGTCATATTTTTTAGGTGCAGGTTTCACACAGTCTGACACATGGCCTGCGACATGGTCGTATGACCTAAATCAGTGAGTTACACAGTTTGACACACGGGCTGGGACATGGCCGTGTGTCCCATAGTTTGAATGTCCACATAGCCGTATGACCCCTGTTTTGCAAATTTTCAAGTTTGGCCTAAAGTTTCTGTTTTGATTCGAATAAGTCTTTGATTGTTCCCAAACTGTTTTTAGGGCCATTTGAGTCCAATTTAAGGCCCGTAAAAGTATTTATATCATGTTTAAATTATGTTATCGAATATAATATGTGAATTGCATGTTGGTCTATGTTGCGATGTTTAAGGTTCTGTTTTGCACTGTAATACTCCATAATCCTAATCTGGCATCGAAGACAGGTTAGGGGTGTTACAAGTAGGTAGTACTATGCCTATGACTAAAAGAGTATGCAACCACTGATTTTAACTTTTTGTGCTTCCATTAACTGGCACATCTCTCAATACAATGTCGCCAATACAGCTGATCCCCAACTGAGTTGTCCAGCTTCTTTTAAGTCAACTAGTTGTTGGAGCCACCTTAAATGTACCACATTTCGAGATTTAAAGACCTCTGATTAACTTCAATATGAATGCTCGCGCGAATTGTTGTCTTTCAATCGCATTAAAGGAGTTGTCGAGATATGAGAAATTGTCTTCTAACCATTTCATTTCTATTCGATTACTACTAAACTTGTTCAACACCTTGCTTAATAGTTGGTAGCAAATTGCACTCCAATCTCCAACATGCACTAAACCCTTAACGACCAGCGATAAATCGAGTTGTAATGCTACATCCTCGAGTGTAATTGTACACTTACCACATGCAAGATGGAATATGTGTGTCTCGAGTCTCCATTTTTCCAGCAAAGCCCTAATAAGTGCGGGCTCCAATTTATTCCCCCCAAGCATACAATATACGTGCAAGAATCTCGTCTCTTGCCAGTGTTGTTCAATGACATGCACTGTCGTTGCATTTAAATTGTGTATATACATCTTGATAATCTGATCGTCAATCTGACTATATAAACATAAAAAAATTAGTAATATTAA
>JABFAF010277708.1:0-14718 GCA_013677275.1 Gossypium schwendimanii | reverse complement strand
TTAAGGGTGTAAAAGAGGGAGATTAACCCTATTGTTTAGCGACTAATGGAAAGCCTTGTATGAATGTAGTTTTTGGGTGCTTGTGGGTCTTGGTGCGATTTCACAATCAGGTGTGTAAACACCCCACTGTAACTGTAGAACGGCAAAACTCGAAAAGCCAAAAATATGGCATTTGAGACCACATGAGCGTGCGATCGCTTGTGTGGTAAGCCAAACCCACGAACCATGGGTGATAGGCTATAGAGGCTTCCATGAGCATTTTCATGGGCTTAGGCCGTAATGGGCAACGTTGGGTTGAAATGGGTTGTGTGGGTTCAATGGGTTCGTGGGCCCAACAAAAATAAAATCCACGAATTGTGGTGAATACTGGACTGGGCGATATAGATCCCATAGTTGTGGCAAATTTTGGGTTGAACGGGTTGCACGAACGTGTGGGCCCACTTGGGCCCATTTACTCTATTTTTACCATTAGGTTACCCGAGTCGCTTGAGGCCACTGCAAACCTTTCGAGAGGTCAATATATGACCCAAATACCCCTATAGGGTAAAATGACCGAAATACCCATATAGAGTAAAATGACCAAAATACCCCCATAGGATAAAATGATTGAAATACCACCATAGGGTAAAATGATCGAAATACATAGGGTAAAATGACCAAAATACCCCCATAGGGTAAAATGATTAAAATACCCCCATAGAGTAGTATGATCGAAATACCCCATAGGGTAAAATGACTGTTGTACCCATAGGAGATGAAATGATTGTTATGGCCTTATGTTATGTATGACTAATTTGCTCTATGATATGTATGACCATGATTGAGCATGACATTTTGCATACACGTATGGTATTACGTCACGACATATTGCATAGGGATGGGTTGTTATATTTGGAGGAAGTGTACAGTACTGATAAGGTTGAATAGGTCGCCCAAGACGACTGTGGACTTCATGATGGCTATATGCCATTTATTTTACTAGTAGCTTTGCTGCAATACTGTTTAGTGCCACAATCAGTGCTAATCTTGGTGTGTTTTACTGGGTGGGTCATTTTTATCCCCACATGGTGTGTTTGGCGGGACGGAGTGGAGTGTAGCTATACAGTAACGGTACAGTGTGGGCCTTAGCCCATTACAGTAACAGTGTGGGCCTTAGCCTAATACAGTAATCAATACAATGTAGTAATATAATCCATCCTAATCCAGCTAACACACCACTCCGTACCACCAACACACCATGTGGCGATAAAATCAACCCACCCAGCCAACACACCAATATTGCAGCAAAGCTACCAGTAATAATGACATAGCAAAGCTACCAGTAACAGCAACGTAGCAAAGCTGCCAATAATAGTATATGTGGCAAAGCCACCAGTACAGTATACTTTCCCTGTATTAGAATCCTAACCCCATGCAATATGTGAAGTCATAAATCATACGTGCATGCAGTATGTCATATTCAAAAATAGTCAAATATATATAACATAGAGCAAATCAGTCATACACTCATTTCAACTCCTAGGGGTATAACAATCATTTTACCCTATAGGGGTATTTTGGTCATTTTACCCATTGGGGGTATTTTAATTATTTTACCCATCGGGGGTATTTCGATAATTTTTCCCATCGAGGGTATTTCTATCATTTTACCCATCGAGGGTATTTCAGTCATTTTACCCATCGAGGGTATTTTGGTCATTTTACCCATCGAAGGTATTTCAGTCATTTTACCCATTGAGGGTGTTTCGATCATTTTACCCATCGAGGATATTTCGATCATTTTACCCATTGGGGGTATTTCAGTCATTTGTCTATGAATCACAAGTTGGGCTTACCACTCTAGTGATCGCACGCCCGTGTGGACTCATAAGTCTTGTTTATCGACTTTTCTACTTTTCACCAATCTACGATTGTTGTGGGTGATTACGCACATGATTTGTGAGAACGCACCATGATCCACGAGCACCCAAAACCTACATTTGACCAAGAATCTTAGTTAATCGTCTACGCAGTTATACCATCAATATATCCTAAGTTGTTACGATCGCTAACTTACCCCAACTTGATCGAGCGAGAAGGAACGGTTCGCTTAACCACAGTATTCACCAACCTTCGACCTTTTGAGAGGTTCCTAGGCACCAACTTAAAAAGGTAAGCACTTAAGTTAACCGATAAAGGAAAGCACCATTCTTTAATACTTACCAATAACGCACGAGAGAACGACTACCAAATGCAAGGCCCACGATTGGCCCCTACAGAATGGGAGGATTTGGCAATCAGAGCAAATAAAAGGGAAATAGTTGATTAGGGGAGAAACCGAAAAGATTAGGAGAAAAAGAAAAGAAGAGGTGGGGGTGGAAAGATGTAGAATTCGACCTAAGGAAGAAAGAATAACGATTGTAGTTTGGAAAAGAAGAATGAGGAAGGAATCGACAAAATGAAGAGGGGAAGAGGAAGGGAGCTTTCAGTAGAGAAGAGAAAAGAAGAGAGGAGAAAAGGTTCGGCCAACAAGACGAAAAAGGGAAGAGAGATTCGGCCAAAAGCAAAAAGTGATGAGAAAAGAGAAATAGAAACGAACCCGAAACTTGGCAAAGTATCACCAACCGCAAAAAGGTAAACCAAAATTGGTTAAAACTTTCAACTGAGAAAGACAGAATGCACTCCAATACTGAAAGCCTCAGAATGGCCAATTCGGCACTAGCAATCCCCCTTAGCTGAATTTCCTAGAGTGCTAGAGTCCAATTTCGGCACAACTCTTCCTTTCAATAACTCCTCAATTTTCTCCTCAAATCTCTCCCCTTATCACTCCACTAATTCCTCTTCAACTCCCTCTATGACTAGTTCAAACTTCCTTCAGCAGTATTTCAGTCCAACTTTGCCACTTACACGGCTCAAGTAGCAAAATAAATACCCATTGCACAACCCAGGACTTGAACCTCAAACCTTATAGTTTTACAACACGCCACCTTGCCACTAGACCACAAGCTCTTTTTGTGTCATAAAACCAACACTATTATTTGTAAAGCCTATAAACCAGTGTCTAGATTCATTTAAGGGAAAAACTAAAATTTTGCAAAAGCCAAAACTGGAATCCAGGCTTCTCAAACACTCCCATACACACCCAAATCACTTAGCCATTAAAGCAAACAAGAAATTTGTGTCAAAACACGCAAAAATTAAAGACTTATATTTTTGTGGCGTTACAACTCTACCCCTCATAATGAAATTTTGACCTTAAAATTTACCTGGTCAGAAAAGATGAGGGTATTGCTGTCGCATCGCCTCTTCGGGTTCCAATGTGGCTTTTTCTGAACTATGATTACACCAAAGCACTTTGATTAGAGGAATAGATTTATTCCTTAGTACCTTAATCTCACAGTCCAAAATCTGCACTGGTTCCTCCTCGAAGGTCAGATTTGGCCTAACCTCAATTTCTTCAATTGGAACAATATGTGTGGGATCAGAGCGGTAACGCCTTAACATGGAGACGTGGAGCACATCGTGAATTCGGTCTCATTCTGGAGGCAACTCAAGCTGATATGCAATCGATCCCACACGCTTCAGTATATGGTAAGGCCCAATGAACCTAGGGCTAAGCTTACCCTTCCACCTAAACCTTAATATCTTTTTCCATGGAGAAACCTTGAGAAATATGAAGTCCCTCATAGAATACTCAATCTCTCGATGTTTAAGATCCACGTAAGACTTCTGCATATCAGATGCTTCCTTCAACCGGTCTCGAATTAGTTTTACCTTTTCATTAGTATCAGAAACCAACTCTGGCCCCAGAACTCACCGCTCGCCCAACTCAGTCCAACAGGTGGGAGTACAACACTTACGACCATATAATTCTTCGTACGGTTGCATTTGAATACTGGACTGGTAGCTATTATTATACGTAAACTTTGCTAGCGGCAAATAATCTTCCCAGTGCCTCAAAAATCCACTACACAACACCTTAACATATCCTCCAGAATTTGAATCACCCTCTTTGACTGACCATTAGTCTGGGATGAAACGCAGTACTAAAGTCCAGTCTTGTACCCAAAGCCTCATGTAACTTCTTCTAAAATCAAGACGTGAAGCGAGGATCTCTATCTGAAATAATAGAAACCAGTACCGCATACAGTCTTACAATCTCAGCCACATACATCTTAGCCAACTTCTGCAAGGAGTAATCAGTACAGACTGGTATGAAATAGGCAGATTTAGTTAATCGATCAACGATGACCCAAACTTAATCTTTCTTAGTAGGCGTCAAGGGCAACCCACTCACAAAATCCATGGTTACTCTCTCCCACTTCCAATGTGGAATTTTAACTGGCTGGAGTAACTCTGAAGGTAACTGATGTTCAGCCTTCACTTGTTGAGAAGTTAAACACTTACCCGTAAAATCAGTTACTTCTTGTTTCAGTCTAGGCCACCAGTACAACTCACAAAGATCTCGATACATTTTATTCCTGCCTGGATGCATAGCATAAGGACTATTATGCGCCTCTCGCAGTATAGACTGCCTCAAATGATTATCCCTCGGTACAAAGACTCTCCCACGGAAGCACAGTACACCTTTATTATTTAACCCAAAATTTGAAGTTTCCCCATTTTCAATCTGGCGAAAACGAGGAACTAGTGACTCATCCAACAACTGTTTACCCTTAATCTGCAGAATAATTTGGAGATGTGCATCATGATCATCTTCGGTGCTAGAATATACCAAAATATCATCTATAAATACCATCATGAATCGATCCAAGTAGGGCTAGAATACTCTGTTCATCAGGTCCATGAAGGTAACTGGTGCATTCGTCAGCTCAAACAGCATCACTAGGAACTCGTAATGACCATAACGAGTCCTAAATACAATCTTATACACATCAGGCTCCTTAACTCTCAGTCGATGGTACCTAGAGCGAAGATCTATTTTGGAGAAAACTGAAGCTCCTTGCAACTGATCAAATAAATCATCTATTATCGACAAAGGATACTTATTCTTGATAGTCAGTTTATTCAATTGTCGATAGTCGATACACATGCACATGGTCCCATCTTTCTTCTTTATGAACAACACTGGTGCTCCCCACGGAGAGACACTAGGTCGAATGAATCCTCAATCCAACAGTTCTTGGATTTGAGCTTTTAATACCACCAACTCCTTCAGTGCCATCCTATAAGGGGCGAGGGACATTGGAGCCATTCTTGGCAGGAGCTCAATTTCAAATTCAACCTCGCGACTTGGAGGCAACCTAGGGAGCTCGTCAGGAAAAACATCGAAAAAGTCCTTAACTGTTCTGATATCTCCAATAGAAGGAACCTCAGAATCATATACACCAATATAGGCTAGAAATGCCTCACAACCCTTGCCAACCAGTTTTTCGGCCCTTAAGGCAGAGATCACATTAGACAGAAAATCCCTTCACTCCTCAATCACAACCACCTCCTCATCCTCAGTAGTCTTTAATACCATATGCTTAGTAGCACAATCCAAACTTGCACGGTCCTTAACCAACCAATCTATCCCCAATTTTAGATCGAATCTATCAGATCCGCCAGAATATAACTCCTTGAACCTCTAGGGGCACATCTCTAAACAACTTTTCCACCTTTACTGATTGTCCTAGTGGAATTAGCACAGTCATCTCATTAACAGTACTCTCACACATAATACCCAAGGTGCCAGACACAGTACATGCAATGTATGAATGCGTAAACCCTATATAAATTAAAGTAGTGTAAGGTACACTATGAATTAGGAATGTACCAGTTATAACATCTAGAGCGTCACTATCCTCACGGTAACGAGCAGCATAAACTAGTGCTGGCTGCCTCGCCTTAATGTTACAAACCCTTCTACCATACGTTCCATGACCTCGTCCCACACAATTTCCACCTCTAACCTGCCCATGGCCTTTCAGTGGCTGCTGACCAACTCTCACTGGCTGAACAAAACCCTAACCTATAGCTTGCATCTGAGTAGGCCTCTGAGGACAATCCTTAACTTGATTCTCCTTAGACCCATATCTGAAACATGCCCCCAATCTTCTTCCAACACTCACCTAGATGATGTCTCCCACAGTCAACATAAGGCTGTAGTCTAGCAACAGTAACCCCAGCTCGGACTGGCCCATCAAAACTGGGCTTTTTTTTAGGCCTACTAGAAGAACTTGAGAGCTTTGAATCCCTCCTAAACCTGCCCCTATCTTTCTCACGGTTCTGACGCTCAGAGCGCTTCACATCCTCAACAATTTTCACCTTTTCAACAAGGGCAGCAAAATCTCGCTCCCTCTACAGAGCTATCAAGACTCACAACTCATCACAAAGACTATCCTCAAAATGCACACAGCGCTCATACTCAGTTGCCACTATCCCACATGCATAGCGACTTAGTCGTAGGAACTCTGCTTCATATTCTACCACAGTCTTATTCCCCTGGGTCAAACTCAAAAATTCCTTTCTTCTGGCGTCCACATAACTTGTGCCCACATACTTTCCTTGAAAAGCTGACTTAAAGAAATCCCATGTTAACCGTTCGGCCTGAGTACCCTCTCTCACGGTAAGCCACCACTGATAGGACTTGTCTCGCAGTAAAGACACTGCACCTTTTAGCTTTTGCTCAGATGTGTAGTCGAGATCATCCATTATTCTTTCCATGGCTTCCAACCAATATTCAACAACATTAGGGGCTACTCCAGAAACACCCCTAAAAATTTTCGCTCTATTCAACCGAAGTAGTTCAGAAATTGACCCACGGCCCACAACACCAGTGCTGGTTCCTACAACCTTTTCCAAAATACAAAGCATAGCTTGGGATAGTACATCATCCCCAGCCGCTCAATTGTATGATCTCGACTCAGTCACCGGTGATGCTGGTGCATCCCTAGCCTCAATATTTGGCATGTGGCCTGACTCCTAAGACCCAGCCCTAGCACTTCTTCGGCCTCTACCACAGCCTCGTATACCTCTTTTGCGAGTACCTCTAGTGCTCATATCGAATAACGTATAATCTGTTTACGAAGTTTACGATTACAGTAATTATTAATAGATGTCTTATGAAAAAGTAGTATCAGAATTTGTTTTCGTAATTCAAGAGTCTCCCTACAATTTTCAGTTTTCCTACAGTCTCAGTTTTCTCTAATCTAAGAGTTTTAGTACAGTCCCACTATCTATAGTATTCTCTCAATATTTTCAGTTTAAGCAGCCTACAGTATATAGAAACTTACAGATTCGATGTTGGAGACTCGGTGTGCCACTCTTGTAACCTTCAAAAACAATTCAAAATAGTTTTCCATAAATTCCAAATATTTTCTTTCAAAACCCATTCCACAGCCGAGTTTGGCAACTCGACTCTAATACCACTAAATGTAACACCCAGACCTGGCCTAGACGTTATGGTCGTATCTGCTATGTCACATTGAAATGTCTCTCAAAATTTAGACTTGTTGATAAAACTCGTTACTTAAGGTTGGAAACCTCTTTAGTAATATTTATCGGAACACTTAACCAACTGTTTTCCTTATTAATTGTTATTATTATATTAAGTTGATTTAAAACGCGAAAGCATTTGAAAACTCTAACATTTAAAGTTCGTGTCTTTAAAAACCCTAATTATTTTGAAAATTCATTTTCACCTAACTAGCAATATAAAATTTGAAAGCAAAGCCCAATTAAAGTTAAAAAACCAAATTAAAGGCCTTATTACACAACAAATCCCAACTTATAATTTCAAGTAAAATAAAAGCAAATGTAACAGTAGCAGTAGTATGGCCACCTTCATGTCCCTCGCAGCATAGAATTGCCTATGGCTGAGGATTACCTGCACAGTTAAGAGGAGAGGGTGAGTTTACCAAAATCAGTGTGTAATCCCCTTCTAGACAATCACTATGCAACATGCAGAATTAGTCTGGGCTTGAGCCTTATACAATATCAGTACAGTATGGACCTTAGCCCATTACAGTAATAGTGTGGGCCTTAGCCCAATACAGTAATCAATACAATGCATAATGCAACCCATCCCAATCCAGCCAACACACCACTCCGTACCGCCAACACACCATGTGGGGATAAAATCGACCCACCCAGCCAACACACCAATATTACAGCAAAACTGCCAGTAATAATAACGCAGCAAAGCTGCTAGTAACAATATATATGGCAAACCCTCCACTACAGTATACTTCCCCAATATCATAATCCGAACCCTGTGCAATATGTCATGTCATAAATCATTCGTGTATGTAGTATGTCATATTCAGAAACAATCAAATATATATAACATAAAGCAAATCGGTCATACACTCATTTCAACTCCTAGGGGTATAACAGTCATTTTACCTTATGGGGGTACTTTGGTCATTTTACCCATCGGGGGTATTTCAATTATTTTACCCATCAGTGGTATTTTGGTCTTTTTACCCATCAAGAGTATTTCCGTCATTTTACCCATCGAGGGTATTTCTATCATTTTACCCATCGATGGTATTTCTGTTATTTTACCCATCGAGGGTATTTTGGTTATTTTACCCATCGAGGGCATTTTGATCATTTTATCCATCGAAGGTATTTTGGCCATTTTACCCATCTAGGGTATTTCAGTCATTTTACCCATCGGGGGTATTTCAGTTATTTTACCCATCAGGGGTATTTTGGTTATTTAACCAATCGGGGGTATTTCAGTCATTTACCTACGAATTACAGGTTGGGCTTACCACTCAAGCGGCCCGTGTGGACTCATAAGTCGTGTTTATCGACTTTTTGACTTTTCACCGGTCTACGGTTGTAGTGGGTGATTACACACTTGATTTGTGAGAACACACCACGATCCACAAGCACCCAAAACCTACATTAGACCAAGAATCTTAGTTAATCGTCTACGCAATTATACCATCAATTTATCCTAAGTTGTTACGATCGCTAACTTACCCCAACTTGATCGAGCAAGAAGGAACTGTTCGCTTAACCAGAGTATTCACCAACCTTCGACCCTTTGAGAGGTTCCTAGGCACCAACTTAAAAACGTAAGCACTTAAGTTAATCGATAAAGGAAAACAACATTCTATAATATTTACCAATAACGCGCGAGAGAATGACTACCAAACGTAAGACCCACGATTGGCCCCCAGGGAATGGGAGGATTCGACAATCAAAGAAAATAAAAGGGAAAGAGTTGACTAGGGGAGAAACCAAAAAGATGAGGTGAAAAAGAAAAGAAGAGGTGGGGGTGGAAAGATGTGGAATTTGACCTAAGGAAGAAAGAATAATGATTGGGGTTTGGAAAAAAGGAATGAGGAAGGAATTGACAAACTGAAGAGGGGAAGAAGAAGAGAGCTTTCAGCAGAGAAGAGAAAAGAAGAGAGAAGAAAAGGTTCAACCAACAAGAAGAAAAAGGGAAGAGAGATTCAGCCAAAAGCAAAAAAGTGATAAGAGAAGAGAAACAAAAATGAACCCGAAACTTGGTAAAGTATGCACCAACCGCAAAAAAGTAAATCGAAATTGGCTAAAACTTTCAATTGAGAAAGAGGGAATGTACTCCAATACCGAAAGCCTCAGAATGGCCAATTCAGCACTAGCAATGGCCAATAGCAATCCCCCTTAGCTGAATTTCCTAGAGTGCCAATTCAGTACAAATCTTCCTCTCAACAACTTCTCGATTTTCTCCTCAAATCTCTCCCCTTATCACTCCACCGATTCCTCTTCAACTCCCTCTATGACCAGCTCAAACTTCCTTCGGCAGTATTTCAGTCCAACTCTGCAACTTACATGGCTCAAGTAGCAAAATAAATACCTATTGCACAATCCAGGACTTGAACCTCAGACCTTACAGTTTCACAACACGCGACCTTGCCACTAAACCACAAGCTCTTTTTAGGTCATAAAACCAACACTATTATTTATAAAGCCTATAAACTAGTGTCCAGATTAATTTAAGGGAAAAGCTAAAGATTTTACAAAAGCCAAGACTTGAACCTAGGCTTCTCAAACACTCCCATACACACCTAAATCACTTAGCCATTAAAGCAAACAGGCAATTTGTGTCAAAACATGCAAAAATTAAAGACTTATATTTTTGGGGTGTTCAGTAGAGGCTAGATTGGGTAGGACTTCTAACTGCATATTTGCACTGCTTAATGATATTGTACTGTTACTGTATCGATTAATGATGTTATATACTATTCACTGCGTGACTGATATCTATTACTGCTATGGGCCATGGCCCCACTGATACTATTACTGAAATTGGGCAAAAACCCTACAGATTACTGGCATTGTGATGGGCTCAAGCCCAATCGTTTACTGTTACGGGAAAGGGCTTAGGCCCACACTGAACTGGACTATTACTGTAACGGGCAAAGGCCCAAATTGCAATTATTTACTGTTTAATTGACTATTTGCTTGTTAGAGGATTACACACTGAGTTTTCATAAACTCACCCCTCTGTTTAACTGTACAGGTAATCCCCAGTTGTAGGCAGGTCGGTGCTGCGAGGGACTCGATGATGGGCACACAACCGCATCAGTTTTCGTTTTTAGCTTCTGATTTTTAAGTAATTGAATTTGGATATTTTTATATAAAAAGGCCTCTTTAAAGTTATAAACTTCAAATTGGGGTTTTTATTTAATTAGCTTGATATAAGCTGCTAGTTGTAGAAAAAGATAGGTTTTCAAAAGGTAACTGTTTTCAAAGACACCACGTTCTCGTAAAATACTGTAAAAGTTTCTGCATCAAACAACGTTTTAAATATAGTATCAAACTAATATGATCAACATACTGCTAAAGACAACTTGAGTTTTCAATAAACGTGAATTAGTATGGAACGTGTTTTCAATGAAACTGTGTTTTTGAAAAACACTTCAATGTGATATCGCCAGATTCGGCCATAACATTTTGGCTGGGTTTGGGGTGTTACATCTTTGGTGTTTCTCTTTGAATTTAGGTGGATTTGATGTTTGGGGTTTGATAGAAATCAAAAGGATCAGAGTTTGGAAGATCAAAATAGATTAATGAGATTTGGGGTTTCAATGTGCGGCATAAAATAGGTGACGAATGCTCTCTTTCTTTTTTTATACGTCAAAATAAGGTTAAAAATAGGAAGGAATTGGGCTAACTTAAAACTTAGTTTATTTGCTTTAAAACTACTTTTAATTTGACACTTTTTACAAAATAGTCCTCTTTTCAACATTGAAGATCTTTCCTACCTTATTTTCAAAAAGCTATAGTCAAAAACAATTTGTGTAACCATAATTCAAAGTTTTGAACCCATTCTGAGCCAAAGTCCCTCAGTTACCCTCAAAACTACTAGGCCTAATTTTGGGGTGTGACAAAAATGTATAAAGGGCATAGGGATTTGAAACATGAATTATCTACTTCACTAGGGAAAGTGGGAGACTATTGGATCTGGTGCCCTAAATGTAGTATTTTTGTCTATGTACACTTATATTCTTTTTCATATAGATTAGTTTAACAAAATTATCCATAAATTACATTAATACCCTTTTTATATTATCCTCGATGGTTTTTGCACGCGAAGCAAATGAAAGAAAATACTAGCTCACTTGTTATCTAATTTTTAACTAATACTAAACGATATTACATGGTCGGATCGTAATATGGAAAGACAGCTTGTATTAGTAGATGAACCTAAACATGTCATTAGTCTAATTGAAAATGAACAAACCAATTAAAAGACTAATACGCATTCTATCAAGTCCAATTGGAGAGATGCTTTATCTTGAGCATTAGAGCAGATGATTCCTAAAAGATAGAGACATGATGTGACTGACTGGACTAATATTACATTAGACATGACCCAAGTAGAATAGATCCTAAATACATTAATGGTTTTTTTACTTGTGATGTTTATAGTGTGACATACCTTAATCCTGACTAGATGGTGGACTATGTATGTGTGACTCTTATACTTTGATGTAAGTAAAAGTTTGATTTCAAATAGATAAAGAGTCGAAAGTTGGTGTGTTGGGTATACGACTTCTATAGTATGTAGCACCATTCACAATAGTGGAATTACATGATAGTTGAAAAGTAAACGCGATCACGGGTCATTTATGTTTGTGATAAATGACTTAATTATCGACTTTTCATGAAGGAAGATTAATGGTTATCATGATATAAAATATGTAACCTCCCAACCCGACCTAGATGTTATGGCTAGATTGAGAAGGCTACATTAGCCACCGAAATGGCTAAGATAACTTACATTACTTTTAAAGACTTTAAATAACCTCATTTTAGAGAAAAATAGTATTTGCACTTTGAGTTAGTTTAAAATAGTTCATTTATTAGATAATCTATATTTAAGACTCATTTTATTATTGATAGTTTTGTTTAAGAAAAAATCATTTTCTTGTCACCCTTCTTTGTAAAAACATGATGTTAAACTAATGGGGCGGAAAAAAAAATTTCAAGTCATTTTGGAAACTTAGTTGCCTTATCAATTTTTTTTTCAAAAATAGTTCATTTGCAGTACAATGAAAATTAGGGAAAAATGTCAAATTTTACTTAAGCCTAATATCATGCATTTTTCGATTATTATGGTTGAGTAATCCATGCATGCAAAAATCCCCAAAAGAAAAGTTACCAAGCCATAGACCAGAAATAATTAAAAATTACAAACCAAAACCAATAAAAACTTAATAATACTTTTTAAGAATAGTCCGAGGTCTAAGGTGATTCTCTGAATGTCGAGTCTAGTCCTAATTTTGAGGTTTACTTGAAAAGTTAAACACTATTGGGTGTGAGCTTTTGAAAGCTCAATGTGAATGGAAAAATTATTTAAATAGATAGAAATATTGAATACAGTGAAACATATTAGCTCTAACAGAAGAACAAAAAACCATCATTGGAATTTCGTATCATTACATAGTCATTATCAAATTGATGTCAAACGGTGTATGAGCATGAGTCATCATTCATTCAAGTAACAATAATTAATTTCCAAACCATTCAATTCAATACAACACAAGACAATACATAGCATATATCAATAACATTCGAATATGTCGTGAGCATGATGCAATGCAAAAAGGTTCCTACCCATACCATCTGCTGCACACCATGAGTTCCCCAGAACCTCTCTTCCAAACTCCAACAAATGTGAGCATAGCTCGATGCGGTAAAACCACCGAATAATCAATAATGTAGAAAATATATCGGATATCAATTACTGCGATGCAATCGCCAATAACATATAATATGTGATAAAATTGCCATTGCCCTCAGTACTTTAGGTACACTGCACTAACTACATATAAATACGGACTTAATATGCCGCTAGTACTCCACGGAACTCCTCCGTCAACCACAAGATATCCCATCCCAATGCAAATGCAATATGTCACACAAACTCATTCATAATCATATCTCAATACTTTTCACATTTATTTGACATGTCCAATAGGCCCTCAATAATCACATACTTTCAGTAAATGGAAACAGTGTTCCAACTTTCAAATTACCATTAAGATGATATCATTCAACATTACACAATTTCACATACTTATATGATTTTCCAATGTGCATGTATATCGACCTTTCCAATATAACATAGCAAACTATCCATGCAATTATATCATGCATAAACTCATTTCTCAGCAAATCATGCTATATATAAAATCAAGCTCATACCAAATAAAATAATCAAGCATCACAATACCATTCACACAGTCACACTGTCAAACTAGCAACTTTGTTAACATATCAATCTTTTAAGGCTTAAAATGTACCTGATTTGGCCACTTACAAAATAAATTATTTGGCTATTAAGTCAATCCAATCAACAAGCTAAATAATCAAATATATTAAAAAAAGTATCATTTTTAATTAAGTTTTTGAGTTTAGGACCTACACCTTATTTTTCTCATTCTCACGGCATACCAGCGAATCTTCCAGTTTTCCTTAATAAACCTTAAAACAAACCTAAGTACCTAAGTAAAAAATCAATACAAATTCCATCAATTGATCTATTAACCAACCCTTAAACACTGACTTATGGGTTCCAACCAATTTTCAAAATTACTACTATTTTACAAATCCAAATTAGTTAGATTTCTTACACTTTTTTGTTGTGAATCATGCACGTGAACGTCTTTTTTTTTACGGTTGATTTGGGGTGTTTTGATCAGCACCTAACAAAAATACATATTGGAAAATTAGTAACTAATATTGATTAAAATCCCTCATTTAATCAATCCATAACCTTTTCCCAACAACTTTGATGAAACAACAAACTAGTTTACAGTTAATCGAATTTACACTTCCCGAATTGTGAGATCTGAATGGTTAATTGATTAAGAACATTTTTATCTAATTAAAATATGATTAAAGGCTAATTAGGAGGGCTCAAGAAATCAAATTAATGCTGAGAAAATATGGGCAAGAACCAAGAGACAAAATAGCCCCCTTTCTTGCACATAGCCGCATGCACCACCACCTGCAGTTAGGGGTGAGCGTTCGATGGAATCAAATGAAAAGATTTTGAGTTAATCGAGTTGATAAATCATATTTTATCATCCTAACTCGATTTAAAATTTTCTCGAATCTAGTCAAGTGAGATGGAATTTGAATCAAATTGAATCAAATATATTTGTTCGAGTTAAATTAAAAAATATATTTTCGGTCCTTGTAATTACTATCACCCACCGTAATCAAATTTGTTATTAACTTTCATCCCCTTATAATTTATTTATTAATCTTTTATATACGGGTTAA
>JABFAF010277682.1:0-11652 GCA_013677275.1 Gossypium schwendimanii | reverse complement strand
CCCCCAGGTTAGCTAGATTAAGCTAAAACGAACTTAAAAACATAAAAATCATGAAAAACAGGTAAAAAATGCATACCATGCGTGTGAAATAAACTTGGTCGAAAGCTTGGTTAAAGCTTCTATGGAGTTTTGACCTTCTCCCCTTTAAAAGATGATAAAGATGACTTTGTTCATTTGGTATAATTACCATATAAAGCCACCAATTCACCTTTTCATAATAATTAGACTCCGTTAACATATAGAATTCAACTTTTGCATATTTTACAATTTAGCCATTTTCACCTAATTAATTATTTTAACGTTAACATTTCTTAACCAAATTTAATATGGCCTTAATAATATACCATAAATATTTAATAAAACATTTACGAGCTCGGTTTATTGAAATGAAGTCCCTATACCTCAATTTCTAAAACCACTTGACTTTAAGTATTTACAATATAAACCTAATTACTCATTAAAATAACATAAATTGTCAATTCTAAATTTATTTTAATACCATATTTGACTCGTAAATATTAAGTAATAATGTTTACGGGTGTACTTGTTGGATTTGTGGCCCTGAAATCACAGTTTCTGACTTCATTGAAAAATGAGATGTTACAGATATAGACTATTAAAAATTAAAAATTCATTTTGGCCCACCTAAAAATTTTTTCTAGCTTTGCCCTTATTCCCTAGCCCTCTGCCTATTCAGGTGAACCAATGCCCTTTAGACCATCACAACCTTCTCCTTATCTTACCTCTTCTACTTTGTATCAATAATTGGTGAATGAGCGTAGTCCATACCATGGCTTTCTTTTAAAACAATGCTCCTTTCAACCCAACAAACCCAACCAACTTTACCAACCCAATAAACTCATGAACTCTGACGGATCCCATCAACCCCGCTAACCTTGAGCTTCTTTCAAGGTAAAACCCTACTCAAAATTCTCCTTTAACAATCGTTGAACCAAACCTTCCAATCATTCTCACAACCTTTTTCATCTTTTTGTGTAGGTCATGGCAACATTCAACACTCCACTAGCTCCCAACCTAGTTACCTTCATACCACTTGCTCTTCCATTGACCCTTAGGGAACAACTGGCTCAGTACTTGCAATAAGCACATGCTTTTTTCGATGCTTAACCATCCAGTTTAACATTATCTCAACCCTTATGGATTAGGCCTCTTAGCAACAACCTTTTGAGTCTTAACAACAGGTCAATGAGATGCAAAACAAGATGAGGTGTATGGAAGAATATCTTTTTGAACAACAACGCCAATTCCAAGAACAACAAGAGTATTAACATCTCATTGGCCAAATGAATGCTAAGAATAAGCAAATAATTACAAACGTCAGTGCAGCTAAAGATGCTACCAGAAGGAATGACCTACTACCTCTTGCCCACTTGGAAGATTCTGGTCAATCCACCTTCTACAAGAACTAAGATAAGCGTCATCATGATGACTTGCCCACTAATGGAGTTCACCCAAATGATCCACAAATTCGAGATGCTTTGAACTGTTGCATCTGGTGCCTTGAGTGTAAAATATTTATTTCTAAAATTATAATTTTTTAAATAGATTGATTCATAAAAAAATTCATTGGTTATATTAATATAATTTGTATAATTTTTCTTATGTGGTTTTTGTACGCAAAGCAAAATAGAAGAAAATGTTTCTCACTGGTTATCTAATGTTTAAACTAATACTAAACCTGTTATTAGTCTAGTCCGTCCTTCTACTAGCTCGGTGAAACTAGAAATGAAATGCATGTTGAATTAAATCAACATAAACGGTGAAAATGGAGAAATGAGAAACTTTTGAAAATTATTATGGTTTTCTCCAAAATAAAAATAAAGAAATGGAATTATTTGAAAATGAATGTGGTTTTTTCCAAAATAAAAATGGTCTGGAAATGAATTTATGTTTTTCGAATTAAATGAAGTTCGAAAATGGAAATAAATCATTGGACCTGATATTGTAAAGTCGTAATGATTTATCGAAATTAGAATTAGGTTGAGAAGATTATTTAATTGGAAATATATTGAGATGTTTATCTTTGGAAATACAAAAACAAATATCGGGTTGGATCGAGGTATAAAGTATTTGGTTTAAAGCCCAAAAAGTATTTGTAATTGGACTTGATATAGGAGATGGCCAAAAGCCCCCTCATGTTAATAAGGGGGACCAAAAACCCTAGTATTATTAACTAGGGTTTTCACCCCATATACTCCAAGATAGACTTGGAGTTCGTTTTTCTAGTTGAAATAAAGTTTTAAAATTCAATAAGGGTTTTACCTTCTCTCCCTATAAATAGATGGAACCAATAGGGCTATTTACACAACTTTAAGATGTTGTTACTGTAACACCCTGCCCTACGAAGTCCTAGTGTTCGAATACTATTTATCAAAGTATGGTGTTTAGAGCAAGTTCTAAGTGGGTAAGGTATTAAGTGTGACTAAGAATGTAAGTCAGCAAGTGCGCCTTTCGGCGAAGTCTACATTCGGTGAGCTTGGTGCTTTGGTGGACTCCCTTGTAATGGTGTTTAGAGCAAGTTCTGAGTGGGTAAGGTATTAACTTTGACTAAGAATGTAAGTCTGCAAGTGCGCTTTTCGGCGAAGTCTACATTAGGTGAGCTTGGTGAACTCCTTTGTAGAGTATACGCCACCCTAGTTATTAGATAATTATGTTAAGTCTTTAGTAGAAGAAATATTTAATATTTTATTATTATATTACTTCTTTGATTAAATAATTTAGTTAAGCAAATGAGAATTTGTTAGAATAAAACTAAGTTACTATAGTCGATAAGGCTCACATGTATGATGAAAGAGAAAGTGCTTAGTCACAGGAATCGATGGAGTTTAGTGGGATAATGAAATTTATCAACTAAACCCAGCTTCTGTGTATAGTTGTATAAGATTGGTATTGGCTTCTTGAGCAAGTTTTATGTTTTTTTTACACCCATATTTTCTTCTCAAACTTTTTCTGCACTTTTCTCTTGAAAAACGTTAGACTAGAAGCCTTCTTAAAGATTTGGGTTCACTGTATTCAGCCAACTTTATTGTTTTAGCACCTGGTAAATATCGATGAACCCTAGGTTATTTTATGGTTATTTACGTGATCTTTGAGCTGCACGCTTTAGCATCCATTGGGAGTGTAAGGAAGGAAACTTCCTGAATCTGGATTTTGTGATGATGTTTCTTGTAAGTTTGTTTAAATTTATGGTATACAGTTTAAAAATTTTAACTATTTATATTATATAGCTCAAGATACTTTTAAAGGTTCTCTTGATAAGGGCAGAGGTCTTGCTGTTTGATCTTGCTGTACTTTTGAGTGAGTTCTTTATTACTCCATATATGTATGTAATGCGTTTGTTTATGTTTGATTTAAGGTAAGTATATATATGATGTGAAGATGAAGTATTTGTGCAAGAGTGATGGATGATTGTTGTATTAGTCTGGTTTGGTCTATCTTTGTTAAAGATGTAAGAACCTTTCTCCGTGTTTATGCCACTACCCCCTTGCTTCTGAAATGAACAATGTGACCTAAAATATGAAAATGAATTTACGGTGTTGCCTTCAATGAAATGAGCATTGAATTGGCAAATCACAATACATGAAAATGGTTGTATAACCTCTTATAGGGCAAGTGTTACTGTAAACAATATTTACAAATCATGACAAAGGAAAATGAAGGAACGAATGATATGACTTTGAATATGGACTAGGGTTTGTGGCTAACACAAAGAAGGTGGTCTATGTAATTGCATGGGCGTAGTGTACACGCCAAAGGAATAGTGTTCGATGTATAGTCTATCTGTGTTTGGTATCCACCAACTAGCAATCTATGTGACTGTGTTGAGTTGGCAATGTTTATACGAATTATATGTGCATATCATAATGTTTTCCTCCGGAACTCACTAAGTTTTTTGAACGTACTTAGTTACCTTTCCTTCTCAAGCTTGTTGAGGAAGTAGAGGAATCTATGAAGACTATGCCAGAGGATTAATGTCGCCTAGAGACTTCTCATATTATGTATTATGCATGACATGGGGGTGGTGTGAAGACATTTACATTTTGAAGAATGAATTTTGTAACTAAACTCTTGATCATGAACCTATGGTTCTAATGAAATATCAGTGAAGTGTTCATGGCTTTTAAAGGGTACTATCTTATTTATTCTTGAATGATAAAATAGTTTATATTTTATACTAAATTAGGCTGTAGTTTAAATTGGTTTACACCAGATACATTTTAAAAAGATAATGATTTTAAGACAATTGCGTGCCATTCCTGGATCGTCCTTAAGGATCAAGTTTGGAATGTCACAAGTTTGGTATTAGAGCCAAGTTTTAGTCGATTATCAAAAAATCAAAGGCAATGTTACACCCCTATCATGCATAGTACACCTCTAGCTTAATCTCTAATGTTTTGTGCTAAGATAACACTTCTTTTTTAGTGAGTAAAGAAAATGTGTGATAGCTTTAGAGAAGCCATTGGTGAAGAGATGGAAAGTCATATCCCTACCTAAGAATATGGTACCACGTCCAACAATAATAACACAGGAAATGCAAGAAATACATTTAGAAATATGTTATTTTCAATGATGACTCAACTATTAAACCAATTCATAGGAAATGAACAAGAATAACAGCCGCAACAACCACAACACCTTCATCAACCAAAACCTAAAGTGGTTCGCCCGACTCAGCCTGCTTCGCCTGTACCTGCCATGGCTCCCCCTAAAGCTGATCTTGTTCAAGAAATTTGAAAAAGAGGCACTAAGGAATTCCTTGGTGATAAAGGAGATGGCCCTATTGTAGCTGAATAGTGGTTGTCTCGGTTGTCTAGAGTTATTAAGGAACTAAAGTGTAACCATGAAGATAGTCTTCAATGTGTTGTATCATTGTTGGTAGAAGAAGCTTACAATGGTAGGAAACCTTGGTTAGTGTTACCCCTGAACCAATGATCGATTGAGATTTCTTTCTAGAAAAGTTTAGAGAGAGATATGTTAAATAAATGTTTGTAGAGCAGATGAAAAAAAGACTTCTTGTATTTTAAATAAGGAATAATGCATGTTATGGGGTATAGGAGTGAATTCTTTCAAGAAAAGGAAATGTGTTAAAAATTTGAATAGGGACTTAGAGATGAAATTCGAGCTTTAGTGGCAGTTTTTGTATGCAAGAATTTGGCATAAATAACGGTTAAGGCCCACAAAATCTAATTAATAATTAGGGATAGAAGTAAAAACTTTAAGAGAGAAAGAATGAAAAGAGGCAAATCAACTCCTCCACATCCATCTAGTTTTAAGAAACCAAATGACCACACCTTTTCAGCTTCAAGGAAAGATTCACAGTTCATCGGCTACAAGCGTGAGGGATTCAAAAAATCAGTTGTGTCTATGGCAAGTTTTGGTGGTTCTAGAATGATAACAACTGAATGTGACTATTGTGGTAGAAGTTACGGTAGTGAGTATAGGAAGAAATTAGGAACTTGTTTTGGTTGTGGATCTAGAAACCACTTGGTTAAGGATTGTCCATCCAAGTCTGAATTTAGCACTAATCAATAAATTAAAAGCCCGCAAAATTTTCAACAGGAGAATAGATCTAAGGTGACAGCTAAATCCAGGTCCGTATAGGGGTAAAAAAGTAAGAACTTTAGTTAGACGAGTTCTGGCACATCAGCTCAAGCTTACGTGATGAAGGCTAATGAAGATGCAGATCTACCAGAGGTTATAACTGGTAACTTTTCTTTTCTTGAAAATAGTATTTATGCTTTTATTGATCCTGGTTCTACTCATTCTTACATATTTACTGAGGTTATAGAGGGTCTTAGTCTTAAGATAGAACATTCTGAAACGAATGTGCTAGTAACAAATCCTTTGGGTCAAAGTACTGTAGTGAATAAGTTGATCAGGAATTGTCCTTTGGTTTTTGGTAAACACACATTTTTTATGAACTTATTGTTGTCGAGGTTTCATGATTTTGATACCATTTTGGGATTAGATTGGTTGACTAGAGATGATGCTATAGTTGATTTTCGAACTAAAAGTGTATGCCTAGTAAATGTTGAGGGTAAAGAGATATTGATGTTTAGCAAATAATCAGAATTGACGAATAAAGTTAATTTTACAGTGTCTGCTAGGAAGTTGATTATTCAGGGCACAGATGCTTATCTGATGTACATCATGGATGCACCCGAGTTTAAGAGTGAGATCAATTAAGTACCTGTAGTGAAAGAGTTTTTGGATGTGTTTCCTGAGGAACTTCTTGGGATGCCTCATGAGAGGGAGATAGAGTTCTCGATTGAGTTTGGACCTAGAACAACTCCTATATAGTGTACGCCCTACAAAATGACGTCGTTACACTTTAAAGAATTAAAGGAATAGTTGTAGGATCTGTTAAGTAAGGGTTTTATTAGGCCTAGTGTCTTACCATAGGGTGCGCCAATTTTTTTTTGTTAAGAAGAAGGATGGATCGATGCGCCTGTGCATAAACTACTGTCAACTAAACAAGGTTACGATAAAGAACAAGTACCTCCTGCCAAGGATTGAAGACCTATTTGATCGGTTAAGTGGGGCTTCAGTTTTCTCGAAGATTGACCTAAGATCAAGTTATTACCAGATAAGGATTAAAGGTGATGATGTGCCCAAGGCAACTTTTTGATCAAGTTATGGTCACTATGAGTTTTTGGTAATGCCGTTTGGGTTGGCTAATGTGCCAGCAGTATTCATGGAATTAATGAATAGAGTGTTTCAGACCTATTTATATCAGTTTGTTGTGGTTTTTATCAATGATATATTAGTGTATTCTAAGAATAAGATTGATCATGAAGAGCATTTGAGGATTGTGTTAACAATCCTGTGCAATAATCAGTTGTATGTAATGTTCAGTAGAAGTGTGTCTTGGCTGAAAGAAATGCATTTTCTGAGACATGTTATCTCAGCGAATGGTATTATCGTGGATCTTGTTAAGGTTAAGGTAGTCCTAGAATGGAACCTTCCTAGGAATGTTTCTGAAGTCTACAACTTTCTGGGGTTAACTGGGTACTATAGGAGGTTTATGAAGGGTTTTTCGATGATAGCATCACCTCTCACACGGTTGTTGAAAAAGAAGGAAAAATTTGTTTGAAGTGATGATTGTCAGCAAAGATTTAACAAATTGAAGACTGTTTTGATTGAAGCTCTCCTATTAGCACAACTAGAGCCTGGGGTAGAATACACAGTTTATACATATGCATCTCTAAATGAGTTAAGATGTGTGCTTATGTAAAGTGGTAAGGTTATAGCTTATGCACCACACCAACTGAAATCTCATAACAGAACCATCCTAAACATGATATGGAATTAGCAATAGTGGTATTAGCATTGAAACCTTGGAGATATTATTTGTAAGAAGAGAAATGCCATATATTTTCTGATGACCAAAGTCTAAAGTATTTAATGACTCAAAAGGACTTGAATTTGCGCCAAATTAGATGGTTAGAGCCGTTAAAGAACTATGACTTGACAATTGAGTATTATCCAGGAAAACTAAATGTAGTGGCAGATGCATTGAGTAAGAAAACTGTGGCAGCCTTGATGTCTCTTTATGCTAAGGTGACCATGACTGATAATGGAGCCTTGATGGAAAAATTAGTTGTAAGAGCAACCTATCTTTCAAAGATATTGGAGGAACATATGAAAGATATCTAGTGTGATCGATTCAAGCAAAGAATGATGTCTGGCAAAGAAGTAAACTTTAGTATAGGAAAGGATGATGAGCTAAGGTTCAGGAACAAAATGTTTGTACTAGTGGGGAATGGACTGAGAAAGGAATTGCTAAAGGAAACTCACTAATGACTTTTTTTCACTATTTGGGTTGTTGTAGATCAGCATACAAAGTCATCTAATTTTCTGCCAGTGAATACTACCTATTCTCTGGAGAAGTTAGTTGAACTTTATATTGCTTAAATAACACGGTTGTATGGATTACCATTTTCAATAGTGTTTGACAGAGATCCAAGGTTTAGTTAGAGGTTTTAGAATCAGTTACAAAAATCAATTGGATCTAAGTTGCAATTTAGTATTGCATTTCAGCCTCAAACTGATGGCTAATCAGAAAAGAGTTATTCAGGTTTTAGACAATATGTTAAGAAGCTGTGTAATCAACTTTGGGATAAACTAGGAAATGTATGTTTCTTTAGTTGAGTTTGCCTACAAAATAGTTACCATGCCAATTTGAGGATGTTGGCATTTGAAGTTTTGTATGGTAGAAGGTGTAGAACACCTATTTGTTGGATGAAACTTAGTGAGAAAAAGATAGTGGGGCCAGATCTAGCACGCGAAACTGAAGAGAAAGTTGCTATCATTCATAGCCACTTAAAAGCTGCATAGGATTGATAGAAAACATATGCAGATTTGAAAAGGAAATAAATCTCCTTTGAGGTTGGAGATAAAGTGTTTTTAAGGGCCTCTCATTGGAAAAAGGTCATCAGGTTTTGCCGGAAAGGAAAATTGAGTCCAATGTTTGTAGGGCCGTATGAGGTTTTGGAGAGAATTAGACTCATGGCGTACAAGTTAGATTTGTCTCCTAAATTATAAAAAATCCGTAATGTGTTTCATGTATCAATGTTGAGAAGGTATAGTTCCAATCCTGATCATGTTGTGTAGATTGAAGAACTAGAGGTTGAACCGAACCTGTCCTATGTTGCTTGTATCCTAGCTAGAGAAGTAGATGAGCTGAGAAATAAAAGAATTCCCTTGGTTAAAGTGTTATAGAGGAATCATAATACTAAAAATGCTACTTGGGAAAGACAAAGCCTAATGAGAGATCAGTATCCTTAGTTATTTTTAAGTATGAATTTCGGGGAAAAAATTTCCTAAGTAAGGAGAGTTGTAGCACGCCGCTTGGCGAAGTCCTAGTTTTCGAATACTATTTATGGAAGTATGGTGTTTAGAGCAAGTTCTAAGTGGGTAATGTATTAACTATGACTAAGAATGTAAGTCTGCATTAGGCGAGCTTGGTGGTGTGGTAGACTACACTGTAGAGTATACGCCACCTCAGTTTTTAGATAATTACATTAAGTCTTTAGTAGAAGAACTATTTATTATTTTATTATTTTATTATTTCTCCAGTTGAACAATTTAGTTAGGCAAATGAGAATTGGTTAGAATAGAACTAAGTTACTATAGTCAATAAGACTCACATTTATGATGAGAGAGAACATGCTTAGTCACAGGAACCGAGGGAGTTTGGTGGGATAATCAAACTTATCCACTAAACCAAGCTTTTGTGTATAGTTGTATAAGGTTGGTAATAGCTTCTTGAGTAAGTTTAATGTTTTCCCTTATACCCATATTTTCTTCTCAAACTTTCTTTACACTTTCTCTCGGAAAACCTTAGACCAGAAGCCTGCTTGAAGATTTGGGTTCGTTATATTCAGGCAACTCCTTCTTTGTTTTAGCACTTGGTAAATACCAATGAACCTTATGTTTTTTCATGGTTATTTATGTGATCTTTGAGTTGCACGCTTTAGCATCCATTTAGAGTGTAAGGAAGGAAACTTCCTGAATTTGGTTTTTTATTATGATGTTTCTTGTAAGTTTGTTTATTTTTCTAGTATATAGTTTAATAAGTTTAACTATTTATATTATATAGCTCAAGATACTTCTGAAGGTTCTCATGATAAGGGCAAGGGTCTTGCTGTTTGATCTTGCTGCACTTTCTAGTGAGTTCCTTCTTACTTCATGTGTGTATGTAATGCTTTTTTTTAATGTTTGATTAAAGGTAAGTTTATATATGTTGTGAAGATGAAATATTTGTGCAAGAGTGATGGATGATTATTGTATTAGTCTGGTTTGGTATGTTTGTGTTAAAGATGCAAGAACCTTTTTTCATGTTTATACCACTACACTCTTGCTTCTGAAATAAAAAATGTGATCTGAAATATCAAATGAAATCATGGCATTGCCTTCAATAAAATGAGCATTGAACTGGTATATCGTGATACATGAAAATGGTCATGTAGCCTTTTGTAGGGTAAGTGTTTTGCAAACAAGATTGGAAAATCATGGCAAAGGAAAATGAATGAGTGAATGATATGAATTCGAATATGGACTAGGGTTTGTGGCTAACTTGAAGAAGGTGGTTTGTGTGATTACAGAGGCATAGTGTACACGCAAAGGAATAGTGTCTGGCGTATAGTCTGTTTGTGTTTGGTGTCCGATAACTGGTGAACTGTGTGACTGTGTTGAGTTGGAAAGGTTTATATGAATTATATATGTATATTACAATGTTCTCCTTTGGAACTCACTAAGGTCTTTGAACTTACTTAGTTGCTTTCCTTTTGAGGCCTCCTAATGAAGTAAAGGAATCTCTGAAGACTACGCCAGAGGACTAACGTCGCCATGAGACTTCATATATTTTGTATTATGCATGACATGGGGGTGGTGTCAAGAAATTTACATTTTGAAGAATGTATTTTGTAACTAAACTCTTGATCATAAACCTATGGTTCTAATGAGATATCAATGAAGTATTCATGGTTTTCAAAGGATAGTATCTTATTTATTCTTGAATGGTAGAATAGTTTATATTTTATACTAAATTAGGCTATAGTTTAATTGGTTTAAGCCAGATACTGTTTTAAAAAAATAATGATTTTAAGGCAGTGACGCGTCATTCCTGAATTCTCCTTAAGGATCGGGTTTGAAGTGTCAGAGTTACTTTGCGTTAAAATAAAGATAATGATTTACTCACTAAGATTTTTTGTAGTCACATTAAAAGTAAGAAATCTATTTCTAGTTCTTTGTTTGGTTCAAATTGTTCGAGTTCACACTTGAAGCAGTTTGTGATACGAGAATAACACAGAAAGTTGTAAAGTTGAAAGCCAAAAATGAAAAGGATCCATCTATATAAAAATACATGTGCGAATTCAATTTAGGGTTTATTACTTAAATATAACAAATCAGTTTGGTTTTCAAAATTTTAATTTTCTGCTGTGCAAGAAAACCTTTTTCATATTGAAGTTTTTCCAACATAGAAGAATAAATCACGACCCTCAAGTTGGAATTATTGCAAGAGGCTTGTGGATCTAAAGCTAGGGAAACCTCTTATACTTACTTCAAAGCCCCTGTCCCCCACAGTGTTAACTATTGGAAAATTTAATTAAGAAAAACAAATTATTATAACAACAAAAGTTTAAAAATTTTCTGCATTAAGTCGGTTTGTGATATTTATAGCAATAAACTTTTACCTAAAGATACATGTGCTTTATGCAAGACAAATCCCGACTTTCAACTGAACGACCCTCTCCACTATCGTTGTATTCCGAATTGCATGGAATGTGGGCTCAAGCAACATGAACGAAACATAGAACAAGAAATTGAATTATTACTTTCAATGTGAAAGTAACTTCTCTCTCTATAAACCTAAAAGGTTGTTATTTTGAAAAATAAAATTTATGCTTAGGAATAAATTCTCTCTGTAGTTTCAATAGAATAAAAATTTATGAAGCAAATATATTTTCCTTTACAAGAGGTGTCTATTTAAAAAAAGAGATAAGAGAATCCTATTTGAATAAGAATAAAATAGATAATATTTATTTAATAGAAAAGACTACCCTAATCCAACTAGGAGAGAGGGGGTGACACCACTAAATAATAACACTAGGGTTACAGCTCCCCTTA
>JABFAF010277570.1:0-11484 GCA_013677275.1 Gossypium schwendimanii | reverse complement strand
AGAAAATGGTAAGTATGCAAATGCTATAAAACATGACATTATGGTAACATTGATGATATAAAAGTTTATGCTTATACATGGTTAATTTCATTTATATATGTGAACAAGTGTACTAACTTTTGTGTTTTGGTGGTGTTGCATAGGCTTATGCCAAGTTGATGGATTTTAGTGATATTAAATTTATGCTTTATATTATACAAATGAAATGGTAAGTTATGTTTTGATTTATACGAGCTTACTAAGAATTAATTGCTTACATAGTTCCTTTCTTATGTTTCTTTAGATTATCGAAAGCTCGATCAGTTTGGAAGCTCATCAGAGATCTATTGACTATCCAGAAGTTTTTTCGATAGTTTTGAGCATTTTGGCCAAATTTATAATGGTCACATTTTGATAATTGATGTCTATGGCATATTGGTACAATTTTTTGGTTTGAGATGTTTTGATGCTTGATGTTTTGATATATTGTGGTGCTTTTGAATGACATATTGGTTAGTTGAAATAGGGTCTTGTGAATGGCATATATATGTATGTTTAGGTGAGGTTTTTGTGTTTTGAAAGTTTGCATTATTGTTATAAATGTTTATGCATGTCATGGTTTTGAAATGGGTTGGTTTTAGGTAAATTTAGGTCCACACGACTTGAGACACGGGCGTGTGACTCAGCAGTGTGTCATCTGATGAAATCTTTAGGGTGCAAGTTAGTGAATTACATGGCTTGGCACATGGATGTGTGGGGCAACTCAGTGAGTTACACAGCCTGGCACACGGGCGTGTGACACGGTCGTGTGACCCTACTCAGTAAGTTACATGGGTGAGGACACAGGATGGGACACGACCATGTGTCTTTAGTTCTATTATTACATGGCCTGAGACACAGGCGTGTCTCTCACTTGTGTGAGGCACACGACCTGGCCACACGGTCGTGTGACCCTTGTTTCCAAGTTTTATGAATTTTTCCTAAACTTTCCAAATTGATTCAAATTGGTCTTGAATTACTTCTAAGTTATTTTTAGGGCCCCGAAGGCTCGATTGAGGGACACTGTACATGTATGTGAATAGTTTATAATGTGGTTAAGTTCTTGAAATATTTAAAGTTTAAATGTTTTTGATTGTATAATAATGCTTTGTAACCCTAATCTGACGATGATGATAGGTTAGAGGTGTTACATTTAGTGGTATTAGATCTACGATGTAGTCAGTTCTCAGTCTAGATATACATGCTATTATATAACGTGTGATAGTGTGATAACTCCTGATTCAAATTGAACTACGTTTATCATATAGATAAAGTGTCATCCAACAGAGCCAATCCTGATGTAGTTGAATGTAACTTATAAGCCTTCATTCACGGAGCAGCTTTTAGTGGTAGTAGGATTATGATTGAGGGCTGGAGAGGTGAGGCTAAAGAATCCTTCTTCCAGATGATGTTAGAATAGTTTATAGAGTTTGTGAGAATAAACTCGTTGGCTCAACAACCTCCACCCCCACCCGTACCCCAACCTGTCCCCGTAGTACCTCAGGGTTTGGAATAAATATGTGCAAGCAAGCCTCTGGTTGATAAAATCCAAAAGTATGGGTCTAAAGAGTTCCATGGTGCAACCGAAGATGATCCACAAAAGGTCGAGTTTGTGTTAGTAAACACTGTGAGGGTTTTTGATGAATTATCATGTACATCGGTTGAATGCCTGAAATATGTTGTATCGTTACTAAAAGACTCGACATATTAGTGATGGAATACATTGATTGCGATAGTATAGAGGGACCGTGTAAACTAAGAATTTGTTAAGAAAAAATTTAGGAAGAAGTATGTTAGCCAGTGATTTCTCGACAAGAAACGTAAAAAATTTCTAGAATTGGAATAGGGCCGAATGATAGTGGCCAAATACAAGAGAACATTTGTGTGACTCAGCAAATATGCTTGAGAGTGTATACCATCTGAAGCTGTCATGTGCCCACGGTTTGAAAATGGTTTGAATGAGGATATTAAGTCGCTAGTCGGGATTCTTGAGCTAAAAGAATTCATAGTTCTGGTTGATAGAGCACACAAGGTCTAGGAACTTAGTGAAGCACAAAGAAAAGCAAATTTTGAAGCTCGTGATACGGGAAAATGACCTATGAAAAAATTATTATCATCTCCATCAAAGAAATAAAAAAAAATTCAATAGTCGTTTATCAGCTTCAGTAGGCTACTCTGGGAGAGATAAAGGAAAGCAGTATTCAAGTTTGAGACCTTAGGCTACATCTGTAGCGAGTGTGGGTACTATCAAAAATAACAAACCTGAGTGTCAATAATGCAATAGATGACACTTTGGTGAATGCAAATTGAAAGATGGGTCGTGTTTCAAATCTGGTACCTACGATCATTTCCATAGAGATTGCCCTGAAAGGTTTGACAAAGAAAAGGCTCAGAATACTCATTTGAGTAATATGACTGTGAGAGGGAGACCACCTTAAAACATTGGAAATGTGGGAAACAGTCAAAGTGGAATAAAAGATTCTGCTGTTAGATCTGATGCACGAGCACCAGCTAGGGATTATACAATTCATTCTCGAGAGAAATCTTCAGCACCTGATGTGATCACTAGTATATTCTATATCTTTGATACTAATGTTAATGCTTTGATTGACCTTGGGTCAACGCACTCATATGTATGCTCAACTTTAGTGTCGGAGAAGAAATACCTTTTGAGTCTACTGAGTTTGTGGCTAAAGTAATGAACCCTTTAGGTCAAAACCAGGTATGGACATTATGAATTTCTTGTTATGCCATTTGGTTTGACCAATGTACCTACTGTATTTACGGATTTGCTGAACAAAATATTTAGAATGTACTTAGATAAATTTTTTTGTGTTTATTGATGACATTCTAATCTATTCCCGAGATGAGACAGAGCATGCCCAGCATTTGAGAATAGTCCTACAGTCTTTATGTGAAAAGCATTTCTATGCTAAGCTTAGCAAATGTGAGTTCTGGCTTCGAGAAGTTAGATTTCTGGGGCATGTGGTATTGGTAAATGGTATTAGAGTTGATCCGAGCAAAACCTCAGTTGTGTTGGTTCAGCCAAAGTCTTGTAACGAATTTGTAATTTATAGTGATGTTTTATTGAATGGTTTAGGCTGTGTTTTGATGCAAGAAGGCAAAGTGGTAGCTTATGCCTCTCGACACTTGAAACTGTACGAAAAGAATTACCCAATTCATGACTTAGAGATTACAGCTATTGCGTTTGCTTTAAATATTTGGCGACACCACTTGTACGGAGAAAAATGTCATATCTTCACAGATCACAAAAGCCTGAAGTATTTGATGTCACAGAAAGATTTGAACTTGAGACAACGTAGATGGCTTGGGTTGCTGAAAGATTATGATTTGGTCATTGATTATCATCCGGGAAAGGCTAATGTTGTTACTGATGCTCTAAGTAGAAAATCTTTGTTTGCTTTGCGAGCTTTGAACACATGATTGATGTTGATTGATGATGGTTCAATATTAGCTGAATTAAAAGCTAGACCGATGTTTTTGTAACAGATTTGTGAAGCCTTGAAAAGTGACGTTGATTTGATCATTAAATAGGAACAGATTGGATCAACACCTGATTTAGATTTTCATGTTGGTTCTGACAATAGTTTGTACTTCAAAAATAGGATTTGTGTTCTGAGGAATTCTGTTCTCAGTAGTAGCTTATTGATACATCCTAGTAATAATAAAATGTACGGTGATTTGAAACAGATTTATTGGTGGCCAGGTATGAAAGGAGAGATTTCAGAGTTTGTATCAAAATGTTTGATCTGCCAGCAAGTTAAAGCCAAACAACAGGTACCTTCTGGTTTATTACAACATGTGATGATTCCAGGATGGAAATGGAAATGTGTTGTAATGAATTTTGTATCAGGATTGCCTCTATCTCTAAGAAATAAATATCTTTTGTGGGTTACTATAGATCGTTTGACAAAATCCACACATTTCATTCTCTTACATACATATTTCTCACTTGAGAAGTTATCAAAATTGTATGTTTCTAAGATTGTTAGACTGTGCAGTGTGCTGGTATCTATTATTTCTGATATAGATCCACGATTTACGTCTTGATTTTTGACTAAGTTACATGAAGCTCTGGGTACTCGACTGCATTTTAGTACAGCGTTTCATCCAAAAACCAATGTTCAGTCTAAGCGAATAATTCAGATACTCGAAGATATGTTTCGATGTTGTGTTTTGGAGTTTGAAGGTAACTGGGAGAAATTTTTTTCGTTGGTTGAATTTGCATACAATAATAGTTATCAAGTGAGCATTGAAATGGCACCGTATGAAGCTTTGTATGGTCGAAAATGTTGAAATTCGTTATACTGGATTGAGCTAAGTGAGAAAAAGTTATTCGGTGTTGATTTGATTTGAGAAACTTGCTTTTGATCGTCAGAAATCTTACGTAGATCTGAAAAGAAAAGATATAGAATTTCAAGTTGGCAATAGAGTATTCTTGAAGGTATCACCTTCAAGAATAGTCCTCTGGCAATGACACAGAATCAAAGAGGCTACCTAGGAATTGAAAGACACTATGAAAGTGCAATACCCGAACCTAATTTCAGGTAAGATTTTTGGGAAAGAAAATTTCGTCAAGGGGAGAGTTGTAATGGCCTGTTTTTAGTGATATCGGAATAGTGATTTCAGGACCACAATTCTAATTAGTAAATTATTATTATTTTATTATTTTAATGTCATTGAGATTAAATTAAGGTCGTATTAAAATTTCGTTAAGAAATTTTGAAGTTTACATAGTTAATTAAGTAAAGAGGACTAAATCATAAAAAGGGTGAAAGTTGAGTTCTATTAGTTAAAAAACCTTAAACTAAAGGAATTGAATGGTAGATAGACCAATTGAGGTGATAGTGGATGTTTATGGACATGGTTTTAGTGTAAATTTAAAAGTTTTTAAAGGTTAAAATGGTAATTAGTTAATTAAACATAAATTAAATAAAACAAAAGCTAACTTCATCTTCTTCATTTCTCAACACCACCAAAAATATACCATTAAAACAAGCTAGGGCATTCATTCAAGTTCCTTTGATTGCATGGTGAGTTTTTAAGCCCTATTTTTAATGATTTTTATGTTTTTAAGTTTGCTTTAGCTTAATCTAACTAGCCCTGGGATCAATTTGTAAACTGTTAAAGGTTGAGGGTTATGCCATGAATGTTCTTGAATTTTTTTTGGTGTTATTTGATGGATTATGAATCATTTTTGAAAAATAAACAATTTTTGTAAAGTGATTTTTTTGATGAAATTGCATTTAGGGATTGGTTTGTGAAAATAGTAAAATTTCATGTTAAAATTATGAAATTTTGGTTTAAATGAGTTGATATAGGTCCCTATGAAATTCAGCTAACTTGAATGGAGGATTAAAAAGGTTAGATTTCAAATTTTGAGCTTAAGGACTAAATTGTGAAAAGTTAAAAAATTAGGGGTAAATTAGTAATTTTGCATAAATGTGAATTATGGATTGAATTGAATGTTTGAGGTTAATTGAAGTACTTAATTGAATATAATTATCTATTTAGATCAAGATAAACCATGTATAGACTTAGATCAAGGTAAAGCGAAAGCTTTAGATTAGATCAACCTAACTTCTACGCCCCTAGTCATCGAGGTAAGTTCGTATGAATGACTATCATTTTAATGTTATTTAAATTGAATGTTATTATGTTATTTATAATGTGAATGGATCAATGTATAAACATATAAATGTTACGTCGAATATCGATTCTCGGTTGAACCTTAGGAATTCATAGGATACGAATGATATGTCATTAGGGATTTCATGTTTTGGGTGTTGGTCTTGAATGCCTTGCCGATAGTTGAGGTCTTACATTTGTTGCAAATGCTTCATAGCTTGTGTGATCAGCATCCTGTAGCTTACATTCTAACCCACAACTTGTGTGAGCAGACCTATTTCACAGTCGTGTGAGCGATGATGTAAAGAAAAGGTTACGGTTATATCTAAAGGCAGACTTTGTGTGAGTTTTTCGAGTATCCGATGAAATTCTAGATGGTTAAACTGGTAAGAAAAGAAAAAGAAAATGGTAAGTATGCAAATTCTATAAAACATGACATTATGCTAACATTGATGATAAAAAAGGTTATGCTTATACATGGTTGATTTCATATATATGTGAACAAGTATGCTAACTTATTATTTATATTATGCAAATGAAATGGTAAGTTATGAGTGAGACACAGAGAGCCTGGTGACACAGCCATGTGTCATCTGATGAATTTTTTAGGGTGCAAATCAGTGAGTTACACGACTTAACACACGACTTGGCACACGAGCTTGTGGGGTAACTTAGAGAGTTACACGGCCTGGCACATGGGCATGTGACACGGCCTAGCGCACGAGTGTATGACATGGCTGTGTGACCCTCCTCAATGAGGTACATGGGAGAGGACATAGGCTGGGACACAGCAGTGTGTCCCTAGTTCGATAGTTATACGACTTGAGACACGGCTGTGCCTCTCAACCATGTAAGGCACACGACTTGGCCACACGGCCATGTGACCTCTGTTTCCAATTTGAATGACTTTTTTCCTTAAATTTCCAAATTATTTCAAATTGGTTCTGAATTGCTTCTAAGTTATTTTTAAGGCCCCAAGGGTTCGATTTAGGGACAGTGTGCATGTATGTGAATGGTTTATAATGTGGTTAAGTTATTGAAACATTTAATGTTTAAACATTTTTTACTATACAATAATGCTTTATAACCCTAATCTGGCGATGGAGACGGGTTAGGGATGTTACAGAATTGTTGATGAATTTCACGAACTTTAGTTGATTTTTGTGTGGTTTTGGGGCCACACGGGCTGCATGTGGGTGATCCACACGGTAATGTGCCACTATAGAAACTAGGTTATTCTTGAGTTACACTGTTAGGGGTGAGCCACACAGCCGTGTGACCCCTATTTGGGGATTTTTTTCAATCACGTACGGGCATGTGTTTCAGCCACACAATCGTGTATCTCTGCCAAACGAGCGTGTATTTTAGCCAGATGGACGTGTATCTCAACCGTGGGCATGTGTTTTAGTCAAATGGTCATGTCTTCCCTGCTTCCTAAATGTGTTAATTTTGCCACATGGCACGGTGAGTTAGAAGATCTAGCAACTCAACCATGCAACTCAGCCACATGATCGTTGTAGAAAATAGGTTATTCTCGACTCATTGTCTACAGTGAGCCACACGGCCGTGTGACCCCTGTTAAGGGATTTTTTCGATTGTGCACGGGCGTTTATTTCAGCCACATGATTGTGTATCTGTGTCACACAGGCGAGTGTTTCATCCATACAGCCGTGTATCTCAACCACACAACCATGTCTTTCGTGCTTCCTAAATGTGTTAATTTTGTCACACAACATAGTTAGTTACACGGTCTGGCCACACGGCCATGTGTCCCTATCACACAGTCTGGACCTTTCCACATGGCCTGGCCACACGGTCATGTGGTCCTATTTTTGCAATTTTTATTCTTTGTTTGTAACTAACTCGTTTTATGAACAGAATGTGGTTCATAATGTTGTAACTGTTTATGATCATGTTTGATTTTATTCGGTTAGTGTGAGTTGTTTGTCATTAATGATGATGGTTAAAAAAATTAGAAAATAAGCTTTTACATTTCAGTAAACTGTTTGCATCTGAATTTGGGTTTGGGATATGTTTTAAGAGAAGGTGTAACACCCTAAACCCGGCCCAGACGTTATGGTCAAATCTGGCGGTGTCACATGGAAGTGTTTTTCGTAAAGTGAGTTGTCGTTAAACACCTCCCTTTTTATCACTCTCTTTTGCTTAATACCAAGATGTGTCAATCAATTTCAAACGTGATTCATATTCATAAGTTATTCTCTTTCAAAACGTTATAAATTTTCAAAATGTTATTTATCGCGGAAGCTTTTTAAAACAGTTTGCCAATTTGTGCTTACATTGTTAAAACGTTTGTTTCGCTTTGAAAACTTGATTATCCCTACTACTAGCAGTTGTAAGTCAAAACAATAGAAACTCCAAATTAAACATAAAAATCGAGAGAGGCCATTATTACAGTAAAATGCCCCTAAAATAAAACCAAAATTATAATTAAGTACTAAATCGAATTAAATAGGTCGTGTGGCCATCGTTTAGTCCTCCGTCGCACCAATCCGCCTATGCCTAGGGATTATATGTACAGTCAAATCAGAAGGGTCAGTTTACAAAAACTTAGTGTGTAATCCCATATAAAGCAAACAAATAGAAAGCAATCACGGTCTGGGCCTAGGCCCTTTTTTGTGTCAGAGACAATATCAATTTGGGCTTTAGACCATCTCAGCACAGAAGCAATCATGTGTTTGGGCCTTGGCGCATTACAGTAACAATAATTAGTACAATAATAGATTATAAGGTATATAGGTCCTACCCAACCAGCCTCTACAGTCCATCTCCGTCCAACCCTACACTCCATGTGGGGATATAATCAACCCACCCATCCTTACACTCTAAAAAGTACCTAATGCGGCACTAGGCAACAGTTGCAGCTGAGCTGCCGGTAAGTTATGCTCGAGGCCTTTCAGTACACTTCCTTCAATCAATATCAATCCCCAACCCAATGCAATGCATCATACAGTCATGCCATGGTATCATGTATAATCAGTACAGTGCAAATAACATGCTCAAAATACAGACATACATATCTATCTCATATAGGCATATAAAAGTCTTTCAGTCATTTTAGTCAATAAGTGGTCCAGGTAAACTTACCGACCCTACAGTAGGTCTACAGTCGACTTGGGCGACCCGTGCAACCTTAGCAGTCAAACAGTAAAAATGGCCCTATAGGCCCATGTTGTATGCCTATGTGGGCCCACAAGCCAGTGTGGTCCACACGACCCAAATTGGCACTGGCCCAATATTTCCACTTGTATATGTGGTCCACTCGTGTGGGGTCCACGCACTCGTATAGCCCACACGGTCCAATTCGTCCCGGCCCATGTATCACGCATGGTCGGCCTCATCAATCACATGCCCATGTTCAGTCACACGACCTACAACACAGGTGACCGCACGCCGGTGTGGTGTCAATAATCACATTTTCAGCTTTTCACCGATTCCCATTTTCAAAGTTGTTTTTACACACCTGAGTCGTTCTTGATGCTTAAGCACTTCCTAACCTTCAACAACCTGCAAGCAGCATACCCAATCTCGAATTTAAAAACTAAAACACAATTTAATCAATACCAAAATGAGCCAAATGCACTCATTTACCGCAATCACCCTCGACTACTCGCACTAATCAATTAGTTGGGAAGAAAAATTTCTTCACGATCGTCCCCTATATACAAACAACAGAACCAAAATCTTTCAAAACCAAAACTAAAAGAACACAACAACACTACTTATCGTTATCGCATAGAAACAAAAGTTGAAGAGCTAGATAGACCAAAACGAAAGATAAGGGGAAACACTTGAAATTTCGGCAACAAAACAAAAAAAGAAAGAGAATTGAAGGGGGAAATGGCAGCAATGGGGGATTTTGGCTAAAAAAAAGAAAAAGAAAAGGTGAAGAGGGAAAATTCGACAGGTTGGGGGAAAGCACTCAAAATCTCGACAGCAAGACGGGAAGATTAAAGTTCAAAGAAAACGAAAAGGGGGTAGGGAAGAAAGGGACAATATTCGACTATGGAGGCAGAAAAAAGAAACAAAAATAAAAATGAAAGATGGTAGAGGAGAGTTCTACAGAGATTTTTGGAATCAATGGGTAACTCCCCAAACTCCTTGATTTACTCTACTAAACCACATCCATTCCAACCACTCAGCATCCCAGTCTAACTCAAATGCCTCTACTCCTTACTTTTCTCCCCAAATCCCTCAATCCACTCCCCAAAAATGGCCTACTGCTCCCTCAACCACCTAATTCAAATTCCACTCCAACTCTTCAGTAGTTCGGTTAGACTAAAACACTCCCTGGCGCACACAAGTACTTGAACTCAAGACCACTAGGACTTTGCCACTCTACTTATCTACCAGACCAGCAGGCCCATTCTGACATATTTCACTAACATTTATTTATAAGCCTACTAGCTAAAGATAGGGGTTTATTCAATTAAGTAAAAATTTTTTCCCAAGCTAAGGCTAGAACTTGGAATCTCTCAAACACTTCCTAGAACTCTTAACCACTGAAGCAGACATGTATTTATGTCACAAACATATAAATATAGATATATAAGGGATTTTTTTGGGCATTACAGAAGGAAGTCTGATTTGATAGTTTAACTGCTGTATTTTATTATCACGGCATTATTGCAATATATTTATATATGTTAGCTCAGCAGCATATTCCTATTATTTGAGTGGCTTAGATCCACTATTGTGGTGTGTAGGGTGGATGGGCCTACCATAGCCCAATTGTGGTGTGCAGGGTGGTCATAGTGGTGTTTTAGTTGGTTGGTTGGGAATATTTTTACTTATTGCATTCATTTCGCGTCTGAGTATATATTTGTTTGTACGAAAGTTGGAACGTATGTGAAATAATTTGAATATTCCCTAATATGATTGACATATGATATAGTGAAAGCAAGTTCATTGTGCTTGTATGACCGGTTAGACCATCACGAGTCAACGATAATGCAAAATAATTTGAAGATAATTTTTATGATTTTATTGAAGAATTATAGGTTATGTTTTAATAATTATCATGAATACTAGTTCTTTGGAGAAAATATTGAACTAGCACCAGCTAAAGTTAGAAGTTGCTTGCATTTTTTAGATGATAACCAAATAATGTATGAGCTCATATATCATATGTGCAACTTAAATTTTGCAATATTATTTCTTGAAATAATTTGATTGTGCACAATCTCTATAGTATGCAATTTGTGCTAATAATTTTGGTGCATTATAACCCTGATAGTCACCAAACTAACTATAAATATGACAAAGGCAAGTGCACCTATCGAACAACAACATAGCTACGATGAGTAAAGATATCGTATCCACTGTTGGAACACCGACACCCTTATGGTGCAGCGGAAAACTAAAACATTCGGTGATCCTAACCATGGATCCATGTGTGAGGAACGAATCGGGGTGAAATAAAGGTTTCGAAATTACCGAATCTTTATTCTGAGTAGACAGCAACGCCTCAGCAATGAGTAATTTGATCTACTATCAAACCAAGCTGTAATCTATCGTGACTTCGGCCTCTATATAATCCACCCAATTGACAATGAATGGAAGGAATCCCCAAAATTGTTTTGGAAAAAAAACTTTGCTTTGACGGCTGCTAGACACCAAACAAAAAAACGGGAATTCTATATCTATTTTTAAGGTTTCTAGAAATTAAATAAATATAACTATGTTTTAAACCGAAAATTATAATTACATTACTTATAATAATGATTTCGATAAACTATATATTTATTTAAATTTATATACTAACCAAATTCATGTTCTCATTATGCGTACAACAACCTT
>JABFAF010277492.1:0-18108 GCA_013677275.1 Gossypium schwendimanii | reverse complement strand
CTAATTTATCAAATATAACATGATATTTAACATTTTCAAACAATTTTATGAGTTTAGGACCCACACTTTTTTTTTGGCTTCCTTGCAGCACACTATTGAATCTTCCAATGTTCCCTAATAATTCCTTAAACGAACCAAAACCAAAATTCAGTATAAATTAGATCAATTTACCATTGAACCAGCCCCCAAACACCCACTTATGAGTTTAGACCAATCATTAAAATTATAACTATTTTATGAATCCAGACTAGTTAGATTCCTTACACTGTATCGATTCTAACAGTAAATACGATCGTTCTTCACCTTTACGGATGATTTGGGGCTTTTGGGTCAGCGCCTAATTCAATAACTTACTGGACAATCAATAGCTAATTGATGATTAAATTCCTTTATTTAGTCAATTCATAACCTTTACCCAACAACTATGTCGAAATAACAAACTAATTATCCTTAATTGCACTTACGTTTCATGATTTGTGGGATCCGATTGGCTAATTGATCAAAAAAAATCTCCTTAATTAACATGTGATTAAAGGATACTTAGGAGGGTTGAAGAACACAATTTAATGCTAGAAAAATATGGGCAAGACCCAAGAAACAAAACAACCCCCTTTCTTGCACATAGGTGCACGCACCACCACCCATGGTGGCCAAAATTGGGGTTGAATTTTAAAATGGTTTGAGATCTCATTAAAATCTGGAAAAACACCTTTGAAATCAATTAAAATCCCCCAAATTTTAGATCTAGAAATTTTGGGTTTTAATTGACAAGATTAATCAAGAAATTAAAGAGAAAAGAGATCTTACCCAAGCTAGTTGAGAGAAATGACAATGACACTTTCTTGGCAATGTTCAGGATCAATCTTGGGGTTCAAGATTTTAGATTTTGGATTGATTTATATGTGAATAAATTTTAGCAATATAGTGAAGGAGATGGTGCACAATCTTGATGCAAAAAGAAGACGAATGAGATGATAAAATGGGAGGCATAGGTGGTGTCAACAACGGGAGAAAGAAAAAAATTAAAGAGAAAAGAGGAGAGGAAGAGGGTGAATGGCTAGGTTAGGTAAAAATTAAATTAAAGGCTAAAAATACAATAAAAATTTGTCTTTATAGTTAGGGTTCAGGGGTATGGATGGCATGCACATTAAAAAAAAAGATTTTGTAAAATTTAATTATTTCGCAATGGAAAAGATTCGAACTTGGAACCTCAATTAATTTCATGCTTTCTCACATTTCTTTTAACCTGTAGGCATTTTCCTCATTTTTGGAATAATTTTGCAATATTTATCTTAAAAATAAGGCATGTCACATACTAAGGTTTAAGGCAAAATTTGCAAAATAATAAAAATGACGCAAGAGACAGGATTTTAACTTGGGTTTCAATAAACATTTTACCAATACTTAACCAACAAACCAATACCTCATTTATTTCCTAAAATGTATAGATAATCTTAAAAATTAAGGCATGATAACTCTCTCTCGATTCACAAAACTGATTCTACTAACCCTTGATTTTTGGGACGTTACAATAAATACTACCCTCTATTCCCTCATGAATCATCCTTCACTTAACATTCATTCCTCATTTCTCATTCTTTCCTCTGATCATAATTTCTTCTCCCTTACACGAATAGTCGTTCCCATTTTCCCTCTCCATTAGCTAGCAAATCCTTGAGAAAATACCCTATTGGCTACCCACCTTGAGGAGAACTTTGCAAAGGAGCAAATTAGATTTTGGAGAATTGTAGAATCAATTAGAGTTTATTCGTCCTTATTGTTGTTTTACTTTTAATATTAATCATGTTCGCAATTTGGTTTATTATTTGTTCTTCAACAAGGGTAGCTTAAATTTGTTTAGCATGTTAGTAGTGTCGTATAAAAATTAGTAGTGTCATATAAAAATTTTGTGAAGAAATTTTATCATTTGCATGTTTAATTTGTTAAAAGGAGTAAATTGCAAAAAGTGCAAAACTTGTGTTCTCTTAGTAAAAGGTGTCAAATTTCTATGAAATTGAAAGATGAGTGGCCTTAAATGGTAATTAGGCCATTAATATTAATGGTGCACAAAGATGGACATTTTTTTAATGGTTTTAATGGTTAAATGATAAGGTTAATTTAGTAATTAATAAAACAAACTAAAATTAAAATAAGAAAAAGAAAGTTATCATCTTTCTTTCTTCATTATCCAACCGAGATTAGAAACAAAGTAAGCCATTAAAGACTTTCCAAGGTTTAGCCATAGTCCTTTGTGCATGTAAGTGTAGTTTTGCATGATATTTAATGATTTTTATGTTTTTGGAGTCATTGTAGCGTAATCTAGCTAGTTTCGGGACTAATTTCCAAAAATGTTAAAAGTCTATGGTTTATCATGAATGTATATTAGTTATTTTTTATGTTTAGTGGATGAAAATGAATGTTTGATGATAGTTAAGCAACTTTTGTAAAGGATTTTTTGATGAATTTGTCATTTAGGGATTTAATTGAAAAATAGAAAAATGTTCTTGGTAAAAATATGAAATAAATGGAATATAGGGCTTGCTAGGGACTTAATTGATATTCAGCTAGGATGGGTTGGTATTAAATTGCATGAATTTTCATTTTTATGAGCTAGAGACTAAGTTGTAATGAATTCAAAATTTTAGGGGCAAAAGCATAATTTTTCCAAAATAGGATTTTTGAATTAAATTGAATAGAATGAAATTTGAATGAGTTAAATTTGATTATATAGATTAAGAAAAAAATGTACGGATTTAGATTGGGGAAAAGAAAGTGTTGGATTAATCGATTGTATTACTTCATTCGTGTTTAAGGTAAGTTCATAAATTTAAATAGCATTGAATTATGTTTGAATTAAATGCTTTTATGTTATATTTTAGTATGAAGACCCTATGAAAATATCCAACGAAGTTTCGGTGACTTTCAGATCTTGTTTGAACCTTAGGAATATATAGCATACAAATGACATATCATTAGGGGTTACCGTGTTTCGAGTGCTAGTATTGTACGTCCTACCGGTGGCTGAGTTTCTAGCATGTGTTGCAGTTACTTGACAGCTTGTGTTAGTAGCACCGTGTAGCTACGTCCTGATTGACAGCTTGTGTGAGCAGACCCATTTATAGCTCGAGAGAGCAATTATATGAGATATGAGATAGTAGTGGTTTTGACCACGTGTTAGCACATAGTGTGTGAGATTTCTGAGTATCCGATATTAGTCTAATGGTTCAATGGGTATACAAAAGGGAAGGATCGATATATGCTTTAATTTATAATGTCATGAAAGCATTAGAAATGTATGAGATGATAGTGATTAAAGATTTCTAGTATGTTCATAATATTATGAATGTTTATATGGAAAGTATATGGGAGCTCTTTGTTGTGTAATGAATTTGACTAAGTTATGTGCTAATCACTGATTGAATTGTTGTTGGTGCTAAGGCTTGTGTCAATTATGTTGGATATGTTCATTAATTGCCTTTAAGCTTTTATAATGAAATGGTAAGTATTGTTTATGATTTACGAACTTAATAAACATTATATGCTTACTTGTGTGATTTCTCCTATGTTTCTAGATAATCGGAGGCTCGTACGGGTTGGAAGCTTGTCAGAGATCTATCACACTATCCATTGGCTAAATCTTTAGATTTTGATGATTTTAGGTCATGGTTATATTGGCATGTATAGGTTTCTTGTTTGATGAAGTTAACCGTTATGTGTGGCTTTTGTATATGTCATTTTGGATGATGAGCTAGTTGGTATGATATTATGAGTGTATATGGTTTTATGTGTGGTTGTTATTTTGATGTGGTGGTGGTTAAAATGATGGAAATGAAATTATGTTTATAATTGTCTATTATGAATTGTTGATTGGCATGGATTGAGGTAGTTTATGATGTGGTTAATGGCAAGATTTGGTAGTTTGAATATGGTTGGTTTTAGGTCAAAATGGTAAGATGTATGATGGATGTGAAAATGGCCCAAAATGGTGCTTGTTGTGCTTATTTTTGATATATGAATATCATGGCAAATGTGGCATTGAAATTGTTCAATTGGTAATTTAAATGATGAATAAATTGGTTAGGTGTTTAGGCAAGTTTGATTATTGATGTTGAGATTCCATTTTGGCATATTGGTTAAATGGATAGTTTCTATAATGTGTATGCTTGAATATGCATATATTAAGTGTGTTTTGAATGCTTGATTATAGGTACATTTGGCTTGTGCAAGAGATATGAGTTTGGATGAGAAAAATGGCTTGGAAATGGCCTATTTTTCGTCCACACAAGTAGAGACACGGGCGTGTGTCTCAGCCATGTGTGACACACGACCAAGCGACACAGCCGTGTGTCCCCTGTAGCTTCTAAAGGGTTACAGGTCAGGCTGTTACACGGCTTAGCACACAGCCTAGTACACTGGCGTGTGGCTTAATGTGTGACCCAAGTCAGTGAGTTACACGGGCACGGATTCGGGCTGGGACATGGCCATGTGTCCCTATTTTAAATGCCCACACGGGAGTGTCTCTTGACTGTGTGACCCTTGTAGTTTGAAAATTTTTAGCTTTTTTCAAAAAAAATTTATGTTTCCAAATTAGTCCTAATTCATTTCTAATGTCTTTTTAAGGGCTTCAAGGCTCGTAAAAGAGACCGTATGTATCATTTTGGTTGATATTACTATGATTTATTTTGTGGTTTGTGTAAAATAATAAAATGTTTATTATATTATGTTATACTCTGGTAATACTCCATAGCCTTAATCCGATGATGGGTACGGGCTAAGGGTGTTACAATAGACCCTAAAATTGAGTGGACATTTAGACAAAGAAGATGAGACAAAATAGCTTAGAGACAAGCTGCGGAAATGGACCTTAGAAATCAAAATGATGGTCAAGGAAATAGAAATGCTAATAAGCACAATACAATTCTTATTGCGGATGATAGGGATTGGGCGATAAGGCAGTATGTTATACCACTCTTTACTGAGTTAAATTCGGGAATTAAGAGATTGGAGACTAAGGCACCCCAATTTGAATAGAAGCCATTGATGTTTCAAATGCTTCAAACAATGTACCAATTTAGTGGAATGCCTATAGAAGACCCACGCCTTCACCTTCAATTATTCTTAGAGGTGAACGATTCCTTTAAGATAACCGGGGTAACTGAAGATGCAGTGAGGTTGAATTTATTTCTGTACTCATTGCGAGACCGAGCATGAGTATGGCTTAATTTGTTACCCTTACATTCGATTTCAACTTGGCAAGAATTAATCGAACACTTTTTGGTAAAGTATTTCCCACCTAGATAAATGCTAAACTACAGAATGAGATCACCACTTTCTAGAAAATGGATGATTAGTACCTATAAGAGGCATGGGAAAGATTCAAGGAGTTACTACGTAGATGCCCTCACCACAAGATTCCACATTACATCTAGTTGGCGACATTTTATAATGGTCTCAATGCACACAAAAGGTTGGTGGTAGATGCTTCTACAAATGAGGCTCTTTTATCGAAGTCTTGTAATGAAGCTTATGGGACCATCGAGAGAATAGCCAGTAACAATTACCAGTGGCTTAAAAATTGAGCAGCTTTAGAAATATGGGTAGCCGGAGTGCATGAAGTAGATGCCCTTATTTCACTCTCAACTCAGGTAACTTTTATCTCTTCAGTGTTGAAACATTTTACTACTAACAGTTTTAATCATGTTGCAGTTTAGCCACCTAGTCAATTCGATGTTGTTTCTTGTGTATATTGTAGGAATGGCTATTTTTTCGAGAATTTTCCATCAAATCCCAAGTCGATTTATTACATAGGGAATCAACACCAAAATAGATATGGACAAGGACCACAGTCTAATTTCTACAATCCTTCATGGCAAAACCTTCCAAAATTTTCTTGGAGTAACCAAGGGAATGGATCGAACAACACTTACATGTAGCATAGACTAAGTCAACCCCAAGGGTTTAATCGACAAGTTCCAAAACCAACACAAGTTGAATCATCTAATAGTTTAGAGAATCGTTGAAGGCGTACATGGCAGAGAATGATGCCTTAATCCAAAGCAAAGTAGCAAAACTGAAAAATTTGGAGAACCAAATGGGTCAATTAGCTAAGGAGCTTCGAAACCAATCGCAAAGAGCCCTGCCAAGCGATATAGAAATTCTAAGGAATTTGGGTAAGGAACATTGCAAGGTAGTTACTTTGCAAAGTGGTAAGACTTTGGAACCCAAGGAAGTTGTGGTTGAAGATAAACCTATTGAGAAGGGGGAAAGTCAAACAACAGTTGAAATTCCTACACCAGAAGAGCCAAAACTGACAAAGTCTGGTGAGGAAAAATCTAAACTAGTGAATTCTGATAAGCTGACACCTTATATAGATGCAGATTTATCTCCTCAAAAAATTTGTCTAGTCCAACCTAAAGTTCCATCACTTCCATATTCTCAAAAAATTCCAACCCCATAAGCAAGGAAAAGAACTGCAAGTCTAGACATTTTTGGATGTTTTAAAGCAACTTCACATCAACATCCCGTTGGTGGAGTCTTTAGAAAAAATGCCCAACTATATCAAGTTTATGAAGGATATCCTATCCAAGAAGAAGAGACTCAATAAGTAAGAGACTGTAGCACTAACTAAGGAGTGTAGTGCATTCTTACAGAACAAGATACCTCCTAATTTGAAGGACCTTGGAAGCTTTACAATACCATGTAATATTGAAGAATCTTACTGTGGTAAATCTTTGTGCGACTTATGAGCGAGCATCAACTTGATGCCTAAATCTTTTTTCACGCTATTGGGAATAGGTGAAGACCCACGACTATGACACTTCAACTAGCGGATCGATCTTTGGCATACCCAGAATGAAAGGTTAAGAATGTTTTGGTACATGTAGATAAGTTTACTTTTCCTGCTAACTTCGTTGTATTAGATTTTGAAGTAGATAATGAAGTGTCGGTCATCCTAGTGAGACCTTTCTTAGCCATGGGAAGAACACGTGCGAAAAGGAAAACTCACCATGAGAGTTCAAGACAATCAAGTAACATTTAATGTTCTTACAGCAATGAAATTTCTCGATCCGATGAAGGACTGTTCAGTGATGGAGGAGTTAGAAACCTTAGTTTCTATGCAATGGGATAACAATCTAGTAGAGGACTCATTGGAGAAAACTTAATTCTATGTTTACAGGTAAGGTGCATTGCTTCAAGGTGATCAAACACAAATTCTATGTAATTGCACCTTAATGTTGATTGGTATGGTAGTTAATTTGTTCTTTATTTTTAATATTTATCTTTGAACTAACCACATTCTTTTCCTCTTAAGTTTTACTTGATTATTTTTTGATATAACAAAAAAGGGGAGAATAGAGAGGTAAATTTTATGCTTGATTGATTTCTTATATATAAATTTTAGTGACTATATTTTTAAAGCAAAATGAATGTCAAATTTGAGCTTATTTCAATTTTTTATGCTCCAAATGTTTATGTATTAAATTAAAAATGATTTTTATATAGATGGGAGCTTAAATTTTAAATGACTTTTATTAAGCAGGACCAATCTATTTAGAAACAAAATTTATAAAATGTTTTGTTATATCAAAAAGAGAGAGATTGTTAAACTAAGCCTTATTGGATAATATGTTTTGATATAATAAATTAAAGTGTTTTCGAATAAAAGTAAAGTTGAGCAATTTCATAAAATCAAGTTGAAATGGTTTTAATTGAGTCAAACATTTTCAAATATGTTAATAATTTTCAAACAAGTTGAAATTACTCTAGGAAGAAAAGTATCAATACTTTTTGTCTAAGTATCGATATTTTAAAAGATATCGATACCCCTCTAATAAAAAAAATACCAAATTGACATTCTGCCATTTTGAAACCCTGGTAGGTATTGATCCAGTATTGACACTTTTCTTAAGGTATTGATATACTTCCTAATGGAGTATTTAAACCTAGTGGTTAAGGTATGGTTTTACTTTATTTGATATAGCTTCATGTCTACCTCACATAGTTCCACCATCTCGATGGAACGAATGCTTTTGTAGTATGCAATTATGACAAAAAAGTCTATTAATGTTGGGAGAATTATACTCAAGGAAATTCAAGATTGCGCTAGAAAAAAGGCAGGAAGTGCTTACTTTCCAGCATTGATTACTTCACTTTTCTTGAGGGCCCAAATAAGATAAAAAGCAAACTTTAAGGGCCATTATGTTCAAGGCTGGATAACAAGGCATGATATTGAAAGGTTAGTGAAGAATGTTGAACTCTTGATCTAGGTTGAGCGGGATAGACCAAATGAGCTAGAATCTGACGAGTTGTCAACCAAATTTGAACCAAAAGCTGACTCAGTAAATGAAATAAAAGAAGCAAACACTGAAGAGAAACCAAATAGCCTTAAACTGAGGGTGGAATCAAATGTTGCTAAATGAGTTGCGCCAAGTGTTAATCCTAAGTTGACCATTCCAATGCCTACTTCTTCAAACACTATGAAGAAATCAAAATTTTCAACTCTAATGGATGTGTGGAAATTTATGCATACCCAACAACGAGCTTACAGGAAATATGCAAAAGTTAGAGATGGTACCATGTGAAATACTTTTAAGAATATATCTAACACTTTTGTTCTTGAGTTCCTAGATCATATCTTCAAGACATGACAAGAAGAACTTGTGGAATTAAGTGCAACCAAGAAGGGAAAAGAAAAAGACATAGATAAGGACACGAATTAAAAGGGGGGAATTTCTTTTTCTTAAGTATTTATTTTTAGGCATTTATACTTCTTTTCTTAGTTAGTATTTTGCTTTCACATAATAAATAGGGAATTGTAAATATGGATAAATTAAACACAATGCCTATTTATTATAAAAAGTGAAGTAGTGTGGTACTGTGAATGGGCATGTCTAGGGTTGGATTGTTAAGAAAGCCTTAGTACTTAAGCAGTCTTCATGACTCACCTCTCTTTTCTTGCTATCCTACCTAGTGTTCAGTTTTTATTCATTACTTTATTTTCAGAATGAGGACATTACTTCTTTTTAAATAGAGGGTAAGGTAATATTTGCATGAATTTTAAATTTATTTCTTAAGTATGATTCAATGTTTACACCTAAGTATGCTAAAATAAAAGAATGTTCAGAAAAAAATTTTGTTCATAAGTCAACTCAAATGCAAGTATGATTTCTGATTTTATCTATTTTTTTATGTATGATTTCTGATTTTATCTATTTTTTTTATGTTATTTTAAAGTATGGAATGCTTGTATGTTATTAGGTCTTATATAGTTTTTGCCATGAAAATTTAATTTCCTTAGAAATAAATATACATGAAGGTTTAAGTCCTTAGAATTGACTTAGTAACTTTCTTGAGGGAAAATACTAGGAGGCATAAGAATCTAAACATTATATAGACACATTTTCTTTGGATCCTTTGAGCCTTTCAAGCCTATCATATGAATTTGACCCTTGAAACTTTAGTTTGAACCTATAAGCCTATTTTATTGCTAATCACCTACATTATAAGCCATATTACCATCTTTTTAAGTTTTATCTTCTTTTTTTTTTTTGCATCAATCTTAACTATACTTGCCTTGGTGAGCAAAGATCGAGTAAAAATTTAAAAAGATGTATATGTTCTCCATGTTAAAAAAAAAAGGAGAAAAATCTTTGTTCAAATGTTAAAGCAAAAAGTGCAAAATAAATACTCAAAATACTGAGAAGTATTATTGGGCATAAAGCTTCAAATGAAGTTTGAGGGTGGTAAAACTCATTAATAAGAAGGATGTATCTCGAAAAAATTCAAGGAAAAGTTAAGGTTAAGATTATTGAACCTAAAAATTCACTTCTCTTTATCCCTACCTTGAAAAGACATATTGATTTTGATAATCATGTCAACTACATTAGTGGAGAGGAATTGCTAAGTTCAACATATGAGGACCACTAAATTAAACATTGTGATTGTTTTGTTTAATTGATGAGGAAACTTTCATTGAATGGTGAATATTATGTATGACCTTCAAGAGCATGCACTCTATGACTTATGTTAGCATTTTCCTTCACTTAGTATAAAATTTTGAAATAATGTTTGCATATAAGCAACTTGTCAACAAAAAGAATTTATGTGAAAAAGTTTATTCTACTTAACAATTCTATTTAAACTTGTTGCAAGATTTCCTTATCTAATTTTTTTCTTTACTTTACTCGGGACGAGCAATAGATTAAGTTTGGGGATGTGTAAACTCTAAATTATATATGTTTTTTTAGTAGTTTATGACACCTCTTTACTTAAAAATAATTAATTCAGAGTATTTAATAATTAATTGGGTGAATTTTGTTCATATTAACATAATGGCAATTTTGTGATATTTTGCATTAAATTTGTGCATAATTTAATTATTTTATGGTACATATTAATCTTGATTTAATTATTGAGGTTGGACCAAGGACTTATGCATAGCTTATTTCTTAAAGCTACATCAACATGAGCCAAATTCACTCTATATGAGAAGCGAAGGCAAGGAAAAATGGGTCGTGAAGAAATTAATTTGATCAAATTAAAGTTGGTGCAATTGATGAACAAGTCTAGCAAGCATTTGAGCCAATAACCCGTCCAAATAAGGGAGAATAAAGCCTAAGTCAGCAAGGGAATTTGGGAAACTCAAAATCCGCATTTGAGAGATTTATTATAGGTCCCTAAAATTTCAAATAAATCATAAATTAGCACACAAGCTTTACCATTGAAACTGTCCACCACCTTGCTTGATTCAAGCATGATTTCATTCATGAATCAAGCAAATAAATAACCCCTATGTCCATAATTTATGGCTTTCCATGGGAAAGAGAAACCTAACGGATTTTAATCTATTTTTAGCAAATCTACTACCTATCCATCCACTATAAATACCACCCTCTATATCCCTCATGTGTAATAGCTCGTTTTTAGTGAAATCAAAATAGTGGTTTTAGGACCACAAATCCAATGAGTAAATTATTAGTTTATTATTATTTTAATGTCTATGGAATGTTAGTAGGGTTGTACTAAAATTTCATTAAGAAATTTTGACGTTTGCATGTTTAATTACTTAAAAAGGATTAAATCATTAAAGGTGCAAAAGCATAGTCAAATTAGTAAAAGGAGTCTAATTGCTATGAAACTTAAGTGAATTTTAAGTTAAAAATAAAGGTTAAAAAGGTAATTAAATAAATAAACCTAAAACTACTAAGTAAAAAGTTATCATCTTTTTTCATTATGTTCTTGCTTCAATCAAAAGTTCCATTAGAGATAGAGCTTGGAGCATTCGGTCACTAACATCTCTTGCATGGTATGATTTTTTATTTTGTTTTTAATGATTTTATGGTTTTGGGATCATTGTAGCTTAATCTTGTTAGCCCGGGGACCAATTTGCAAAACTATTAAAGATATAGGGTTTTTCCATAAGTGTTCTTGCAGGATTCTTGATGTTTTATTAAGGATTATGAGTCCTTGTTCATAAATAAACTAGTTTTTAAAGTGATTTTGGATGAAATTGTCATTTAGGGACTTATGTGTAAAAATGATAAAAGTTCATGGTGAAATTATAAAATGATGGTTTGTATGAATTGATATAGATCCCTAGTGGATTTGGCTAGCTTAAGATGAGGATTAAAATGCTAAAATTTCAATTTATGAGACTAATTAGTAAAAAAAGTTAAAATGCTAGGGGGAAAATAGTAATTTTGTAAAAATATGAAATACAAGCTGAATTGAATAATAGAAGTATTAATGAATTGAATTTTCCTATTTAGATCAAGATAGACCTTGTACAAACGTAGATCGGGGAAAAGCTAAAGTGTCGGATTAGTCGATCCCATTTCTATGCCCTAGTCGTCGACGTAATGATCTATATGTTAATGAGTTATTTTCCATGTAACCATATGATGTATATCCAACGATGTCATGATGAATATTGAGCCCCATTTGAACCTTAGGAATTCGTAGGATAGAAATGACATGTCATTAGGGTTTTAATGTTTCGGGTGCTGGTCTTGAATGTCCTACCAATGGTTGAGGTCCTGCATTTTTGTGGATACGCGCAGCTCATGTAAGCAGTATCATATAGTTTTGACCCACAGCTCGTGTGAGCAAGCCCATTTCACAACCCATCTGAGCAACGATGTAAAGGGAAGGTTACAGTTATATGTTTAACACACTTCGTGTGAGCTTTCTTGAGTATCAACTAATATTCTAAATGGTTCAATGAGCATGAAAAGGAAAGGAACGATAAGTGTTCAAGTGAACTATATCATGAAATTATGAAACGGATTGAAATGGAAATTTTTAATGTAAGTATGTTTATAGATAATCAAAAGCTCAATCGGTTTGGAATTCATCAGAGATCTATCACACTATCCAGCGATTATATTGATAGTTTTTAATGTTTTCGCCAAGATTATAATGGCATGTATAGGTGGACTTGTGTTTGAAGTTTAGTTGAATGCTTAGATGTTGATTTTGGTTGTATGAGTTGGTTGTTTTGGTACCATTTTACTGATGGTTGAATTGTGTCAATTTGGTACATATGATGCATGGATGGTATGGCTCAAATGGTAAGTTATGTTGAAGTGATATAGGTCAAGTTATGATATGTTTTGAGATGGAAATGAACTAGATGTTTCTGAATGAAATATTGTCAATTATATGTATATGTTTAGGTAAATTTCTATGTATGCATTTGAGGTGCCTTGTATGGCATATTGGTTAAATGGATTTGGTCTTTTGAATTGGTCATTTCATGGATGTTTTGGTTAGGTTTTGATGCTTTGGTCATGTGCACAAAATGCTTTTAGGTGCATACTTGATTTGGTGATGGAAATGGCTTGATTTTGGTCATTTTCATGTCCACATGGCCTGAGGCACGGGCGTGTGACTCAACCGTGTGTGACACACGACTAGGCAACACGGCCGTGTGCCCCCTGTAGATTTTAGTGCATGCAAGTCATGCTATTACACGGCCTAGCACATGGGCTTGTGTGGCTATTTCGAGAGTTAAACGGCTTGGCACACGGGCGTGTGGCTTGACCGTGTGACCCAACTCAAAGAGTTACACGGGTGAGGACACGGGCTTGGACACAACTGTGTGTCCCTATTTCAAATGTTACATGGCCTGAGACACGGGCGTGTGTCTCAGTTATGTAAATCACACGGCCGTGTGACCCCTGAAGTCAATTTTTTGTAATTTTTTCATCGGCTTTCCAAATGTTTCCAATTTATTCCCGAATTGTTTCTAAAGTATTTTTAGGGCCTCAAGTGCTCGACTTAGGGACGATATGTACATGAATGAATTATTTATATCATGTTATGTCAATCAATGAAATGTATGATTTAATATTCAAATTGTACGATAATGTTCTATAACCCTATTTCGGTGACGGATAAGGGTTAGGGGTGTTACAAATCATCTCCCACTTAACATTCATTCTTCATTTTTCATTTTATCCTCTCATGACATTTTCTTCTCCCTTACACGCATAGCCATCCCCATTTTTCCTCTCCATTAGCTGGCAAATCCTTGAGAAAATACTGTATTGGCTGGCCACCTTAAGGAGCAATTTGCGAATATACAACACGAGGACTGGATGAAGTCGCGACAATTAGATTCTGGAGAACTACCGAATCAATCAGAGTTTATTTTTCCTTATCGTTGTTTTACATTTAATATTAATCATGTTCACAATTTGTTTTGTTATTTTTTATCAAGAATGGCAGCTTAAATTTGTGTAGCTAGAATGGTCGCATCAATTAAATAAATTTCATTTAAATCATGTTTATGATGTTTTGTGCCTCATTTGTTCACTTTCAATTAAACTCAAGCATGTATTTCATTCATGAAAATGTGATTGAATGCATTAGAATTAGTTTATCAATCCTAACTAGATGGCGATTAATAGACACAATAATTGAAAGGTGCATGCTTAATTTAGATCCTAACCTGATTAAATTAAAGGTCCATAATAACTCGAGAAAGCTCTATTACCTTGCATAGCTTTTAGATTTATGTGATTAAATTGTTTCAAACCTAGCCTATCCCTATTACTTCACATGAATTCTATGAAACCCTTAGTTAAATATGATCATGATAGTAAGCATGTTTTTCTAAGTGAAAGATTCTGAAAGAACTTAAAATTGGTTTCAAGCTCATGAAAGATCAAGTTGCCATGGAATACTTTCCAAAACATTATTAAGCCTGATGAAAATGAATTAAGCTAAATGATGTAATTATTCTAGCCTATTCATGTTATTGATTGTTTAAGTTTGTCAATTTGCTCCTAAACCCATCACATTCTTCCTATTGCATACATTGCATTTAGATTAATTTGCATTAAGAATCACTTTGCATCTAGATTATTTAATTTAATTTAATCATCAATCCCCACAAGAATATTGTGTTATTCTTACCAAATTGTTAATATTAATTTGACAATTAATTGATTAACATACACAGTCCCTGTGGAGATGAAAATTCTTTTACTTACTTATTACTTAATAACGATTGTCTACACTTACACAAACCATGTGTTACAATTGTATGGATCACCTTTGTGGCATATTCTAAAATAAGAACTTATGACGTGTATGATATATCGTTTGTTTGCCTCCAATGTGTTCTATGAATTTCGCTAGGATAGTAAACACGATACTCTGTATGATTGCTTGTATGGAATGCTCTATTAGGCCAATGTGGTGTGAACTATCAGAAAAATCTTGTAAGATTTGAATCTGAACTTCTGTCCCTATTGTAAGATATGAGTAAATTTTTTTAGTTCTATAATAAGTAAGGCTAAGATGCGGTATCGATAAGTTCTGGGTTAAGAGTGATATTATTAAGTCTTAACGGTTTTCCATGAAGAAGAAATGTATATCTGTATGTTCAGAAGGGTATCCATCATGATGATCTATATGAGATTCTGATATATCACGAAATGGAATTTGTCAAAGTGGTCTATGTAATGATTTATCAGTATGGATATGTGTGGTACTGAATCAAGGTATTCCTGAGCATATATTGATGGTATTATATCCCGTGTAAGCATTCACCAAAAATATAGGTATCCACCCGCAATAATTATCTGTGAACAAATGTTTGAAATAAATGTAATGGTAAGACATGGGTTGTTGGAAGTGGACTTTGAGGATATGTTTTGCTAAGAAATTATTGTGGGACAAGAGATTTATGAAATGAGTGGAAGAACCTCTCAATTAGCTAAATAAGAAAGATTTAGCATTATAAGAGCAAGATAACTTATGTATAAGAGAATGATAAGATTATGGTGATATTCGTCGGATTAAATGATGCAGAATGATGGTTGATTAATCGTAGTTTAAACTAGGTTACAAAGTATCCATCAAGGTATTGTTATGGTAAAACTCACTAAGTACTCATGTACTTACAGGACTTGTTATTTCTTTTCAAATGCTTGGGATGAAACTTCGCCTGAAGGGACTACGCTTGGAATACGCCAAGGTTGTAATGGAATGGGCTATAGTGGAGATGTGGCGTAGTCTAGGAATACACCTTTTGAGTCTATATGAAATAAACTTTTAATTTGTAAAGATTTGTATCAATATTGATGTAATCAAATATCCCTTGTTTTCTTATAATAAGTTTTTAATTAAAATGTCAAAGAACATGTTTAAAGAAATAGGGAATTGTAAATTGTTTTTTGTTAATGATAAAGTCTTATGTAGTAACACTCGAAATCTAGACGCGGTGAATTGAGCTAGGTTTGGGGCGTTACAAGTTTAGTATTGGAGTCCAATTTAGCTGATTCTTAGGTAGATAATGTGGAAAGGAGCCCTATATGCATAATGCGCAAAGACTAGTTTAGTCTCTCAGGTATGTTAAACTTAAGATTGGGATGATGAATATTTGTTATGTTAGTTGGTAAGCTACTTCTGTGATAAGTAAAATGGAAAGGAATGGCAAGGAGTTGATTCATTAGAAAAGACAGAAAGATGTTACATTTTTCAAAAACAACAAAATGAAAGATAAAACAAAAAAAAAATCTTGGCAGAACCTTCTTCTTCTGTAGAAACCTCTTCATCTATAGGAATTTCCTCTATTAACTCCACATCCTTGGGAGCTTGTTTTAATTCAGTTGATCCTTCTAAATCTCTTTCATCCTTTGCTTTAGGTGTAGTGTAAGTGAAGAAACCATTTGTTTGTTTCCATTTTGATTGGAATTCTTCCCTCTCTTTAACATTAGGATTATAAAAATTGAAACTCAGTGAATCAATATGGATGTCCTTCAGGAAATCGAAGTCTACCTAAATTAAGTCCATTGGGCCAACGGTTACTTGAGTATGAAGAACTAGATTCGATTTTAACTCAGGTAGGGCTTTAGTCATATTTCTTGTTGTATTTTCCTAATATTTCTTAAAGGCCTTCTCACAGGATTGGCAAAGACTATCCAATTCAACCTTATGACGTAGCTCTTGAATCTTAAGTCACTCCCTTAACGAGGATTCACCCTCCTCTAATGATTTAACCTTTCTGTCCAACTTGTGTACTAGGTCATTGTGTCTTTACACTTGATCATCCAGGTCATAATACAAGAATCGAGATGCTCAAGTTTACTCCTTTAAAACTAGTCATTGTGGCATAGCATATAGATCTTTTGATTACTAGCTTTAATGGCCTATTCTAAGCTGACAATATAACACCCTCAACCCGATCCGATTTGCCAGATCTGAATCTTGGGTATTATCACTCTAACACAAACTTATACTTAACCAAAACATACAACTTTCAACAATACATCTTATTTAGTAACGTTGCCCAGCTAATTTACGTCTGCGCATAAAAAGTGTATGTAAAACCATTAAACAAGAATTTTCACTCGAAAAAGACTTACAAGTATGCAAATATCGTTTATTTACATTACTCCACTTATTCTACCTCTAAGCAATATTACTGACTGCGTTTATAATACTAACACATTCTGTACATGCCACAAGGCTTATAAACAAATTTTGTAACTTATTCACAATATTTCTATTAGACTTGAATATGTTGCTCGCCTTGCTCTGTATGCATAACAACCTATCTCACCATTCCTTTGGTGTAGCCCTGGCGTTGTCCCTCTTGGCATAGCATTGAATCCACTTACCTATGACAAAAAGACACAAAAGAAAGTTCATGAGAACTTAGTGAGAAAATTGTCCTTTAACTGATTCATACTTGAGAATTCCATATTCATATTATTTGCACTTGTCCTTTCCTTGACTCAGGAGGCTACATCCTTAAGATTCCATTCTTTGTGTTGTTGGTATCACTCTTCGATCCGAGATCATAACTTGCTACTCCTATCATTGTTACCTTATTCACATTCTTAATTTTGTTCTTTTGTGATTCTTAACCATTATTATTATAGAGAGCCTTACAAATATAATACCTTTGATTTGCTACTCACATTGGCACACTCTAGCCTTATTGTTCTTACCATCTTATTGTACTGGGTTAGCCATAAAACTTATTACGAAACCTTTCTTTTAGATTTCTCTATAATTATCATTCCTTCAGAAGACTTCGTGTATCATTTATTAGAGTTTTCCATAGGTTCCCTTCTTTTCGTTCAGAGTCCACCACAGTGAGTCTATTTTTACATAAAAAACCAGAGCAAGCAAAAGAGTTATATATTTTGAGATATTTGAATTTTAGTGAGACAGGGACGGATTGATTTCGGAATTCCCTATTCTGGATTTGGAAAATCATTAAAAATTGTAAAAAAATAATTATGAGTTATAATTTATATTTTTAGAATCTTGAATGGGTTTATTTTCAAGAAAAACAAACAAAAACACCATTTGAATTCAATACAATTAGATAATTCATTTTTAGTGAAGAGTAGTTAGAATTGTCAGACTGCGTAATAGGGTAAAATTTAAACAATAAACTGTACTATTTGGATAAATTAAAAATTCTAAAAATTTTATGATAAGAAGATATGTGAGTCTAGTTTTGGGGAAATTAACAGTTCTTAATTTGGAGTTTTGTAGCTCTAGATAAAAATAATTTTATGATACTGACTCGGATAGACAACTTTGAATATACATAAGGGTGAATAAAGAAACTATAGAAAATGTTAT